>JAASAO010001274.1:0-40824 GCA_017311375.1 Mytilus coruscus
GCCTACGTTGCCCTACTTTTTTAATGAACTGATAAACAGTAAAAATCTATATGATCTAAACAACTTATGTAAATTTATAAGGTTAACTGATATTCATGTGGGCTCTCCTGGATAAACCATGTACTTGACCACTTTAGAGATAACATCTACTGTAATATCTGTAATTAACTCTGTCTTACTTTTGTATTCGTTTGTATGTATGTACATATGCATTATGCAATATATATTGCGTGTGTCTCTATGCCAATATAATTTGGTGTGTAGAGAAATAAAAATATATGTTAATGTCTCATTTTGATAACATTTAAATAACAATTTAGCTTACAATATTTTAATTGATGATTTATATTATGATTAGTTAACAAAGCTGGTATCAATGTAATCATTACCAAAGTTTGTGGTTACATTCCCTTTATTTCTATCTAGATGGTGATACTTATCTTCGTCACACTTTTCAATAAGTCGCACAGAGTCATATTCATTCGGAGGTTGATTTTGGAAATTTCCATGCGTGTTTTTAGAGATATTAATTTTATCATAACTGGATTTAACTGTTGATGACTGGTCGTAATATCTCGCAGGTAGATCAGTTGTGGTGTCATAAATATTTCCGGGTGGATTACTGGTCACCTTTTGGGAATGACTGAGGTGATCATAAGTAAACTGTTCATTTACTCTTTCAGGTGGTTGAATCGAACATTCGGCAGTTTCATTGATTTCAGTATACTCGTGGCCATCTTCAGAAGTATTGTGAGGTTGGTCTAGACTTAACTGTTTCTTTTTCAATCTATTATAAAAGGAAATGAACGACAAAAGTAACTTTATAGCTATTGACATCTCAAGGAAAAAATAAATTAATTCAACAAGAGAAATTATTCTTATGTTTTCATTTTTCGTAAATTTTCGGATAGCCCCTTTATTTCTTAGTGGACAACCATTTAAAAAAAAAAATATGGGGCGGGGGAGGATTCTTAAAATAATAACCTGACCTGGTTAGAGGTGGAAATAAATGATTTTGCCCAAGACAGGATTAAAATGAATATTCTGCAACGCAAAATGTAGCCGCGGATAAAAAAAGCCTGCGTACAAACAAATGAAAACAAATAGTCAATCCTAAGAAAATCCTCACCCCACCCGAATATCAAATGGTCGTTCCCTTATCAGATTCTTTTCATAATTAAGCATGTGAAATGAAGATTTCCACATTTCAAATCCACAGATGAGATGATTAGTCGGAGAAAACCTTAAATGTGAACCATTTTTTTCTAGAGGGCACCTACTATCAAAACATAAATTATTGACAACGGGATAATGCTTGTATTTTATCGGTTTATTTTCAAATTACGTCTGAAGTTTTTTGACTCCATAATTATCTCGGATGAATTCAATAATCCCAAAAAGTCTGAAACGAGGTACCATTATGCCGAGAGGTCGACTTTTCGATAATCACAAACATTTTAAATGAAGGGCAATTTTTCTAGTGGTGGACTTCTATGTCATGACTTGTGTATGTGTGGCTAGGGGTGTCCGATCATGATCAATACAGATTATTTTATTATGTAAATTATATTGTCTGTTTATTAGCCAAAATCGACTGTAACTTATGTATACTTGCCTCACACGGCAAACAATTACAACTATAAACACAGCTAGCACGACAGAACCTACTAACAAACCTACTACTGTAACTTATGTATACTTGCCTCACACGACAAACAATTACAACTATAAACACAGCTAGCACGACAGAACCTACTAACAAACCTACTACTGTAACTTATGTATACTTGCCTCACACGACAAACAATTACAACTATAAACACAGCTAGTACGACAGAACCTACTAACACAACTACTACTGTAACTTATGTATACTTGCCTCACACGACAAACAATTACAACTATAAACACAGCTAGCACGACAGAACCTACTAACAAAACTACTACTGTAACTTATGTATACTTGCCTCACACGACAAACAATTACAACTATAAACACAGCTAGCACGACAGAACCTACTAACAAACCTACTACTGTAACTTATGTATACTTGCCTCACACGACAAACAATTACAACTATAAACACAGCTAGCACGATAGAACCTACTAACACAACTACTACTGTAACTTATGTATACTTACCTCACACGCCAAACAATTACAACTATGAACACAGCTAGCACGACAGAACCTACTAACAAACCTACTACTGTAACTTATGTATACTTGCCTCACACGCCAAACAATTACAACTATGAACACAGCTAGTACGACAGAACTTACTAACAAACCTACTACTGTAACTTATGTATACTTGCCTCACACGACAAACAATTACAACTATAAACACAGCTAGCACGACAGAACCTACTAACACAACTACTACTGTAACTTATGTATACTTGCCTCACACAACAAACAATTACAACTATGAACACAGCTAGTACGACAGAACCTACTAACACAACTACTACTGTAACTTATGTATACTTGCCTCACACGCCAAACAATTACAACTATAAACACAGCTAGTACGACAGAACCTACTAACACAACTACTACTGTAACTTATGTATACTTGCCTCACACGCCAAACAATTACAACTATAAACACAGCTAGTACGACAGAACCTACTAACACAACTACTACTGTAACTTATGTATACTTGCCTCACACGACAAACAATTACAACTATAAACACAGCTAGTACGACAGAACCTACTAACAAAACTACTACTGTAACTTATGTATACTTGCCTCACACGACAAACAATTACAACTATGAACACAGCTAGTACGACAGAACCTACTAACACAACTACTACTGTAACTTATGTATACTTACCTCACACGACAAACAATTACAACTATGAACACAGCTAGTACGACAGAACCTACTAACAAAACTACTACTGTAACTTATGTATACTTGCCTCACACGACAAACAATTACAACTATGAACACAGCTAGTACGACAGAACCTACTAACAAACCTACTACTGTAACTTATGTATACTTGCCTCACACGCCAAACAATTACAACAATGAACACAGCTAGTACGACAGAACCTACTAACAAACCTACTACTGTAACTTATGTATACTTGCCTCACACGACAAACAATTACAACTATGAACACAGCTAGCACGACAGAACATACTAACACAACTACTACTGTAACTTATGTAGACTTACTTCACACGCCAAACAATTACAACTATGAACACAGCTAGCACGACAGAACCTACTAACAAAACTACTACTGTAACTTATGTATACTTGCCTCACACGACAAACAATTACAACTATGAACACAGCTAGCACGACAGAACCTATTAACACAACTACTACTGTAACTTATGTATACTTACCTCACACGCCAAACAATTACAACTATGAACACAGCTAGCACGACAGAACCTACTAACAAAACTACTACTGTAACTTATGTATACTTGCCTCACACGACAAACAATTACAACTATGAACACAGCTAGTACGACAGAACCTACTAACAAACCTACTACTGTAACTTATGTATACTTGCCTCACACGACAAACAATTACAACTATAAACACAGCTAGTACGACAAAACCTACTAACAAACCTACTACTGTAACTTATGTATACTTGCCTCACACGCCAAACAATTACAACAATGAACACAGCTAGTACGACAGAACCTACTAACAAACCTACTACTGTAACTTATGTATACTTGCCTCACACGACAAACAATTACAACTATGAACACAGCTAGCACGACAGAACATACTAACACAACTACTACTGTAACTTATGTAGACTTACTTCACACGCCAAACAATTACAACTATGAACACAGCTAGCACGACAGAACCTACTAACAAAACTACTACTGTAACTTATGTATACTTGCCTCACACGACAAACAATTACAAATATGAACACAGCTAGTACGACAGAACCTACTAACAAACCTACTACTGTAACTTATGTATACTTGCCTCACACGCCAAACAATTACAACTATGAACACAGCTAGTACGACAGAACCTACTAACAAACCTACTACTGTAACTTATGTATACTTGCCTCACACGACAAACAATTACAACTATAAACACAGCTAGCACGACAGAACCTACTAACAAACCTACTACTGTAACTTATGTATACTTGCCTCACACGACAAACAATTACAACTATAAACACAGCTAGTACGACAGAACCTACTAACAAACCTACTACTGTAACTTATGTATACTTGCCTCACACGCCAAACAATTACAACTATGAACACAGCTAGTACGACAGAACCTACTAACAAACCTACTACTGTAACTTATGTATACTTGCCTCACACGCCAAACAATTACAACTATGAACACAGCTAGTACGACAGAACCTACTAACAAACCTACTACTGTAACTTATGTATACTTGCCTCACACGACAAACAATTACAACTATAAACACAGCTAGTACGACAAAACCTACTAACAAACCTACTACTGTAACTTATGTATACTTGCCTCACACGCCAAACAATTACAACAATGAACACAGCTAGTACGACAGAACCTACTAACAAACCTACTACTGTAACTTATGTATACTTGCCTCACACGACAAACAATTACAACTATGAACACAGCTAGCACGACAGAACCTACTAACACAACTACTACTGTAACTTATGTATACTTGCCTCACACGCCAAACAATTACAACTATAAACACAGCTAGTACGACAGAACCTACTAACACAACTACTACTGTAACTTATATATACTTGCCTCACACGCCAAACAGTTACAACTATGAACACAGCTAGCACGACAGAACCTACTAACAAAACTACTACTGTTATACTAACATTCAAACCAGTATTATCTGTAAATATAAATCACTAGTTAACATATAAAATATTGATTATTTGTTTTGAATAAGTTGCAAATGTACGTAATTTTATGAATTGCCGGGAAGGGTGTGAAGTATATAGAATAATACATGGCAAAAGCCGTATCGCATGCTGTATCACCACGAGAAACCAATATCAGTCCCGAGGGCCGAAGGTCCCGAGGGCTGATATTGGTCGAGTGGTGATACAGCATGCGATACGGATTTTGCCATGTATTGATCTGTTTATCATATATTTGAACAAAATCAGATTCATGATATGTAAGAGGACAATCGTTTGTTTCTAAGGTGGGGGCATGGCAGATTTTAGAAATAAATATTCAGGCCCCTATTTAGATAAAAATAAATAATCTTGTGGTATCCGACATGAAAAATAAATATTCTGGTTCCAAATACATTTTTGTAATCATTTACAAAAGTATCACAGAAAATCCGGAAAGAAGTATTATCAGTTGTTGTTTTGAGGGATATGCAGTGAACGTTCCCACTCCTTTTCACCTAAATAATTATAAATTCGGTCATGAAATCTGAAAAAAAAATTGAGCCGCTAATTTTACCATTTGGGATGATAACACTCCTCTTTTTGTGGACCCACCTTCGATTGTAATGATATATATATATATATATGTACCTCTAAGCACAAAAAACTAGTGGAGAGAGAATGGGTATTTTGATCATTTTCCAAAATGAAAATTTTTAGTCTAAATCAGTGTCATAAATGACCCATTTTCTTTAGCAAGTATTTTTCAGAAATTCAAACTAAATGAGGTTACATTTCGTATCATGGCATGAAATACAGCAACTGGACGTCATATGTCAAACTTTGACGTCATTCGATATATGACGTCACGCCAGGTATGCGATACGGATTTAGCTGTGCGATACGGGGTATGCGATACAGTTTTAGCTATGCGATACGGGGTATGCGATACAGGGTAGGTGATACAGACTGGCAAAAAGAACCTTTATTATATAACGTGAGGGTACCCAAATTGCACCTATTTTGACAGTTTTTTCACCTACGTTTTTTTAATGATCCAGACAAAAGTTTCCATTTTATGTTTATTTTGTAGATGTATCCTTATTTACTGTACAATTTCACCAATTTAATTCTGAATCCATATTGAATCATAGAAAAATAGGTTTGAACCTACATCCAAACGACCCATGATTCGGCAATGAGGAGTACCCAAATTGCATGCATGCTTAAATTCACGTCCGTAAAAATCGAATAACTGATGTTTTGTTTTATTTCTTCAAATATTTTGACCAATTTGACAATAGTCCATGCTTAATATTCATTTTTTAAGAAATTGATGCCTGTAACATATTTTATTTGCTCATTTTTAAAAGATGACTTTTTGTGGACGTCGCATGGCGACGTTTTCGCAGATTTTACTTTTTCCAGTAAACACTTCAGCTGTTGATATATACTGTGAACGTTTTGTGAATATTTAAATATATTTACCTATTTGAAAGACGTGCATAATGTCAAATGATAAAAACATACAAATTGTTTAGTCCCTAAGAAAACTTGTAAGAGTTTTCGCTGCTATGTTTGCTAAATAGGTGCAATTTGGGTACTCGGTGCAATTTGGGTACTGTGACGTTATACAAACTTGCTGTATTTAGTTCTAAATATATGATAAATATGAATAACACATAGCTGAGAGGGTGATAAAGCAGATTGTTACCCCGAGAAAACATTGTCAACCGAGGCAAAGCAAACGTTGACAATGTCTTTTCGAGGTGTAACAATCTGCTCTATCATCCTCTCAGATATGTGTTATTTAATTTATTATATTGAATGTTCTGTTATGACTGTCTAATAAATTTTATTTAAAGTAATAAAGTATGATGTTTTGTGCATAACAATCATCCGTATTTAATAGAGCGCACAAGTTACCAAGCGTCTCCTTGAACAGTAGTCGAGTATTTGCCATGGAATAGAGTAAATTATCACCCTTGTATTAACCAATCAAAATCTTCAATTTGACATGAAGTATAATAATATACAATTACATATAGCTGAAAGGGTTGGTACCACTAGAAACATATTCTCAAACCAGACAAAACTGAGCTTGACCACGTTTATATTTTTTCGAGCAATATTAAACTGTTTTTTCGCACTATTAACTATGTGTTATTGGATTCGTCGTGTTGAATTATCTGTTAAAATGGTCTTTTAAATTGTTGATTTTTGTTTTGCCAATTTTTGTATTTGTTAATTCGAAAGGGTAACATTAAAACAATATTACATTCTGAGCCACTGTATTTAGAAAAGAATGTATGCCTCGTATCAACAAATGAAAAATCAAGCATTCTATCATAACGAATATGACCGACATTTCTAGCTGGAGTTCATATTTCAAAATCGTTTGTCCTCTGTAAACGATCACACCTCTCTACTATGCAATTAAATGTATGATTTAAAAATACTTCAAAAGGATAATTCTTTTCATAGCAAGATCTTTATGTACATGTAGCTGATACAATGTATATGATTCAATATAGGTTGAAAATACCGTAAAAGCTTAAAATTTAGAATAAGAATCAAGGGTTGGAACATGCTGGAATTTTTTTTTATTAGTTGTTATTGGTTTTGACTTAGCTGTCAGTAACTACGAGTACTCTCAGATCTGTACTTAGTGTCCTTTTTGATGTTAGGGATGAGGGACGGATAAATACCCTTCCATTTCCGGTCTGTGTTTATGTTTTTCTTCTTTGTATCGATCTGATGAGTTAAGCCTTTTTCAACTGATTTTTATAGTTTGTTCTTATGCTGTGCTGTTACACCACTGCCCCAGGTTAGATGGCGGGTTGAGCGCTCACAAACATGTTTAACCCCGCCACATTCTTTATGTGCCTGTCCCAAGTCAGGAGCCTGTAGTTTTGAAAAGGGGTTTTCTTAAGATTTACAATGATGGCAGACTATAAACGAGTTGACCGACTGATTCTTTTAATTTACTTTGTGAAAAAAAAGAATAGAAAAAGGGGTTCTAAAAATAGAAACAGGAAAAAGTAAAACATTTGTATTATGTTAATCATAACTTGTTAAGAGCCCTCAATAACAGTACTATAAGCTTTTTGTGTTTATGTTTATCAGGTACATGTATCTCATAAAAGATGTAATAAAATTACTTAGCATACCATCACTTAAAGGTACTAAAGCAGGTGTCTGTATTGTACACTGACAAAACCACTATTTTTCATTGTAATTTGTACCCTATCGTTATCGTACATCATTAAAGGGGCATTAGCTGTCAAATTCATGTTCACGGATTTGATTCAAATTCTCATATTTGATTTATAACTTACTAAAACGTATATCCAAATTACAAAAATTCAAAAATAAACAAATAACAATGCATGGACTCGATAATATGTATCAACATTTCGTGTGTATTTTTGTCCAGACGCCATCTAATTAACCATCGAGATGACCTCCGAAGACTGCCGATGGTCATATAACTCGATATAAACATTAATATGAATATAAACAGATAGTGACCACGTGCAATTGGATTTTTCTTAGTCTGTTTGATTTCATATTGTAGGTTAAAAGTATGTTTGTCATCATTTTTACCTGGATAAGAATGATTTTTTTGTGGATCGAATCAGTCAACCAAATGGTTCGTCCTAGTTTCAAGTTCAATGATGACATTCTTTTCCTTTTAATAGCTGAATACATGTGTAACCCAAGTCCAGCTAAAGGGTTAAATTGAAAGTCACATGAATACGGATTCAATGAGGTCGAATTATTCACTTGCAAGTGAATAATTCATCAGCGATGTTTCTTAGCTTATTTTGACAAATTGAACCAAAATTGACTGCTAAAAGCGAATTATTATTTCACTATTTCACTTTTATTAATGATCGAACAAAAAAAAATCTTATTCTAATTTTTTTTATATCTCGAGGCTAATTTCTATTTAAAGTATATACAGCTGTAAACGTTTGTAATTAGTTTTCATCCAAAGTGAAATTTAGCTCGGTCATAAATTGTATTGGAATATAGACATATGTTAAATGTCGTTTATTGTTGGTCTGCTGGTTCATTGCAGATTTTCCAGAATATAATATTTAATAATAATTGTACCTTTATCAGGATTTATAACATATTCCTGCCGATCTAAGCAAAGTGCTGGTAAACGTTTGTCGCATTTTTCAACAGATTTCATCAGTTTTCCATTGCTACTGATCTTTGCAGAAACACAATATTTCGGTTCTGGTTCAGGGTCTTTAAAAAAGAAAAAAAGTAAAGTAAATTTCATCTTTGAATAATAATGCCATTGATTTCATATCAGATCAAAAATTCAGCTTTCTTTCATTGGTGTCGTCAAAATATTTATAATATTTTGCTGTCTGTCGTCAACATAGTTGTCATTTTTTGTTGCCTGACTTCGGCTATTTCTATCACTCTTTTCTATTACCAACCTTATTCAGCAAAATGATTAGTACCAAATTTTTTGTTTTTTTATGCCTCCGCCGTAGCGAGGAGGCATGAAGTGTTTCCCTTGCCCGTCCGTCCGTCCGTCTGTCCCGTCCGTCTGTCCCGTCCGTCTGTCCCGTCCGTCCGTCCCGAACATCCCCAAAATTGGTTTCCCTTCTCTAACTTTAGTTTGCCTCAACCAAATGTTATAATACTTATACAAAATTCTAATTACCACAAAACACAGATCAAGTTCGAAATTGGGTGGCGTCACTTTTACCATTCATGAGTTATGCCCCTTTATAAACATAAAAATTGCTGAATTTTTCGTTTCTGTTCTCTAACTTTAGTTTGTCTAAACCAAATGTTATGAAACTTAATCACAATGCTTATTACCACAAAACACAGATCAAGTTCGAAATTGGGTGGCGTCATTTTTACTGTTCATGAGTTATGCCCCTTTATAAACATAAAAATTGCTTAATTTTTGGTTTCCGTTCTCTAACTTTAGTTTGCCTCAACCAAATGTTATGAAACTAATACACAATGCTCATTACTACAAAACGCAGACCAAGTTCGAAATTGGGTGGTGTCACTTTTACCGTTCTTGAATTATGCCCCTTTATAAATGGAAAAAAATGCTAAATCTGTCGTTTCCGTTTTCTAACTTTAGTTTACCTCAACCAAATGTTATGAAACTTATACACAATGCTTATAATCACAAAACGATCTTAACGACGTGAATCCTGCATCTTTATGTGGAAGTTGACTCATGCATATTTACAAGAGGAGGCATCTGTGGCCTATAGACACATTCTCCGTTTATCTCTCAATGAAATAAAAATGAGAGTAACTTATTTTTGCAATATCGTATTACAATAGATTGCCATTAGAATAGAAGCATCCATGACTTGAACATCGACATTACTCTTGCCGCATTACCGTGGTTCTGTCAATGCACTCTATATATAGTGATCTAAAACGCATTTACGACAAAAAGTCCGTTGTATAAAAAGAGGAAATATAAGAAGGAGATTTTCGGTAATTAGTTGAATAACGATTCATTTTTGCATTGCATAAATAATTATTCTGTTTATTTTTTTTTTTGACAGAACATAAACCAATTTGCACATATGTACCACTCATACGTAATTTCAATATAATGGTTTGGTAGGAACAGTAATTAAGTTTTAGAAAAAAAAAATTACACTTTATCAATTTCGTGCGTTCGAAGTACTTTACTGGATTTACCATCATCAGGAAGGCTCAAATCCAAACATTTGAAAGGCAGGAATGTATAAATACGTAGAAAAGTTAGGACCTGTATGACTAAAGTTAGTGTAATTAGGTATTCTGACTAAATTGTTTTATGCTTTATTTGCATCCTTTTAAAATGTTCAACTACACAACTTAAAATGACTTTTACTTCGTAAGTGTGAACTGCCTGATATGCCACCTTATACATGATAAAAGAAGAGAGGGAGGGATGTTTTCAAAATAAAATTGGTTTTATATAAAAAAAAAAATCTTTTGGTGCACATGATGCTTGGTAGTTTAAAAACAAGTGGCGCGAAATAAATGCCAATTAGACAATGTTTGAAAACTAAATCTTGGACCAAATATGGGCCTTATTACCCCTTCTCCTTTCACTTTAAGTGGCATTATTTTTATCAGTTATCTGTACATGCATCTTTTGTGTCAGGTATAATAGCTGTTTAAAAAAAGCCCAATAAAAATCAAAAATTACTTCAGGTGGCCATATTTTTCATCTCATAATATATATTATGGAAAAATGTGTTTAGTTGTAATGTGAACTATTTGCAACTGTACTGAAATTAAAATGTGGCAATGTAGTAAGATTGTAAACAAGACGACTGTCCATCAGAGACCAAAGTACGTATATGTAAGCAACAGTAAACTACAAATCATCGTCGGCCTTCAGTTTGTTTTTGTATGCTTAAGCTTGGTAAATTGTTTCAGAGAAGAAGATAAAACCTCGAGTTTACAGACGCCACCGGAGAGATGCAAAGAGATTACAATAGCTCACAAAGCCTTTTTGTGCTACAAGAGCTAATATGACATTCAAGCACCAAAATGCATAATACTTTCATTATCAACAAACATGGAACTTATATTAGCACATTAACTTACCTGAGTAAAAGTGAAAAGTTGGTCTTCTTATATTTGCAAGCCAATAATGTTCACTTAATTTTAGCTGTATTGTTTGGTTTAAAACCACTGAATATCGTGCCAGTGTTCCATTAGAACAACAACGGAAGGACTGCGACCATACGTATTTATCAGTTCCCGATGTGTGCAAGTTGTGTCCTGTATCAATATTAAGAAGACTGAAGATTAAAACAGTAATTACTATAATTGTCAGATAACATTACTCAGGAGGTAGTGTTTACAAATTCACATTTGTAAAAACAATTATTGTACTCATGAATAAAATGAAATGTTGTGGTATAAGTCAATGAGACAGTAACCGTCTATAAAGATACGTCCAAAGGTCAACAAGGTTCTAGATCTGTAACCATATAACTAACAGCTCTACAGTGCTCATCAGGATTGTTTAATTAAACAGAAATACGCAAAGATAAAACGAAACACTAGGTTTTTGAACAAAAATTTTGGAGTCGCATATTAACATTTAAAGAGTTAAAAAAAATTCTGAATACTGATTCTGTCCCGTTTTAGCGCATTTGACCTAAGTTTAGTTTATTATCTTGAAACCGTTAACGATAGAGAAAATTTGACAAGGACAGAATTGTTCAGAGTGTTGAGATCTTCCTACTAGTCAGTCGACTTCAAAAGGAGTTTTATCCCTTAAATGACGAATTTTTCCAATTTTGTTTTCGTTTTTGTCTATTTTGAAAGCTAAAATAGATTTTTTACCATTTTTTGGTGTATTTGAATTTTATCTTGAAAACTATTATATAATAATAGATAAATATGAACTTTAAATGGAATAACTGATCAACCAGACAAGATCTACAAATCATAAAAAATGCAGAAAACGTCGGTTGACTCCTTATAGTTCTTGTCCCTAAATGATGTTTTACCAAATTTTTGTGTTATTGCCTGTCCTATTATTTTACATTTTATTAAGAAAAAGCTAAAAAAAAGAACAGCAAGACAAAATTTGCATATAGGTCATCGTCGATGAAATAGTCAGTTATTGCTCTTACATGACGATTTGTACCTGTTTTTGTTTTTGTTTTGGGTAAACACTATAATAGAAGATAGAGAGAAACCTATCAGAAAAAAATGATCACCAATACAAGATCAACATTACTAAAAAGAGATTTTAGTCATGAAAAATATTCAAGTCTATAATGTTGGAGAATGTCCATTGTTGAAGATGTACATCCGCCTAGGAGAACGGCACAGGGTCTTTAGAGCCTCTAGTTTTATCTCGATACGTAGAATTTCAGGGGATACTTGGAAAAAAAATACAATGCAGAAATAGTCTTTTTTTGCAATGTACAGGCGAAGGAAAAAAAAAAAAAAAAACAGGTGCAAGTAAAACAATACTAATTGATAAATACCTTGTCAAAGGCTCGATGCTTCAGAGAAAATGCGCGAAATATTTTTTACCCATTGATCTGTTTGTACTATATTGGCCACTAAACGTCCAACTAGAATTTATGAGCGCCATAAAAAATGCAGGAAAATGCGAATTTTGAATAATGCCTAAATTTCTGGTTTATAATAATTAGTAATAAAGTTTTTAGCAAATATTCTCTCCCATAACTCAGATCTAGAAATTATTGATTTTTGAATGCAATTATAGGGACATAAGAGTGACTCTGAAGTGAGCATACTTATTTCAAAATAAAATTTTACTTGATGATATTCCTACTTAGTGCTAATTTGTACAAATATTTTATGATTCCAACCGAAGTTCTCCATAACATAAAATAGTAAGACAAGCTGACAAATAACAGACTATGTAAGGCACGAATGAAAGGACACGAAAAGGCTTATGACAAACACAAGAACACTTTAAAAAGAAAACTTAAAAAAAGAGAAGAAACAAAAAATCCACATCAGAAAAATAGTTTGAAATGAATAATTATATTTACAAAAAATATATATTGTTTATTCATGTTGTATAATGCTTCGAAATCTCACGTTTACAAAATGTAAATATAACATCTGATTGAAAAGAAAGCATATCGCATAAAGTCTCTGAACTCCCCTGACAAAGTCATAGTATATATGCCTATGCAACCAACTAAAATAATTCATTCAGTAAGTGACCTTCAGGCTATAGCTAGCATACCATTTCTCATACCCCTGCCCAACCCACACCTACCAAATGTCTTTCTCTTTGTGATACACCATGATTTATTGACCGCGCTGAAGTACGTTCATTATTCATTTTTCATTATCCAAAATTCAATAATGAATAATGAAATAGTTCATTATTCATTATTCAATGTTAAGTGATGAATAATGAATAATGAAATAGTTTATGTTTCATTATTCAAGTTGAAGCGGTGGATAGTGAAATAAAAATGAAAAAAATGAGGCTGTGACACTTTAACTATATCCCGTATTTCTAAATTAGTCTTTTTGGTGTTATCTAACAAATATTCAAATTGATATCAGAAAAAATAAATAAAAACACTAGCTCTTTAAATTTTAATTTGATTTATTTATCTGGTTCCTAGTTTCGGAGGATAAACTAGTAGGTTTTCCTAACTATTTTTAACAGAAATTCCTTGGTTCAATGTATGGACGACCTGAATACCAAAACATATATATATATATAAATTAAAATACTCTACGTCGTCTTTTTTTATTTTCACTAGACCTTTGCTATTCTTCATCCTCTAATTATAGATATAACAAGTTGATTGTTCAGCAATGACCATTAGAGGGATAACGGAGGACCTAAATGCCAAAATACGCGTGAAAATTAAGAAATAGCCAATTTTGAATAATGAAATGGATATTTTGAATAATGGAATGGACTGCTGCGACCCTTTAGCCCCTAATTATAGATATACCTTATACCTCATTCGAAAGCTTATCAATAGAGGAACAAAAGGTATATAGTCAATATGTTCCGCAACGCATATTAGAGGAGTAACGAAGGACCTAAATATCGAAATACGCGTGAACATTAAGAAACAGCTTATTTTGAATAATGGAATGGACTGCTGCAACCCGTCAGCCCCTAATCAAGGAAAAATTTATACACCAAATTAAACTTATTGATAGAGGAATAAACTGAGTGTAAACGATAGGCGCCGCAATGACCATTAGAGGGGTTACGGAGGACCTAAATGCCAAAATACGCGTGAAAATTAAGAAATAGCCAATTTTGAATAATGAAATGGATATTTTGAATAATGGAATGGACTGCTGCGACCCTTTAGCCCCTAATTATAGATATACCTTATATCTCATTCGAAAGCTTATCAATAGAGGAACAAAAGGTATATAGTCAATATGTTCCGCAACGCATATTAGAGGACTAACGAAGGACCTAAATATCGAAATACGCGTGAACATTAAGAAATACCGGTAGCTTATTTTGAATAATGGAATGGACTGCTGCAACCCGTCAGTCCCTAATCAAGGAAAAATTTATACACCAAATTAAAGCTTATTGATAGAGGAATAAACTGAGTATAAACGATATGTGCCGCAATGACCATTAGAGGGGTTACGGAGGACCTAAATGCCAAAATACGCGTGAAAATTAAGAAATAGCCAATTTTGAATAATGAAATGGATATTTTGAATAATGGAATGGACTGCTGCGATCCTTTAGCCCCTAATTATAGATATACCTTATATCTCATTCGAAAGCTTATCAATAGAGGAACAAAAGGTATATAGTCAATATGTTCCGCAACGCATATTAGAGGAGTAACGAAAGACCTAAATATCGAAATACGCGTGAACATTAAGAAATAGCTTATTTTGAATAATGGAATGGACTGCTGCAACCCGTCAGCCCCTAATCAAGGAAAAATTTATACACCAAATTAAAGCTTATTGATAGAGGAATAAACTGAGTATAAACGATATGTGCCGCAATGACCATTAGAGGGGTTACGGAGGACCTAAATGCCAAAATACGCGTGAAAATTAAGAAATAGCCAATTTTGAATAATGAAATGGATATTTTGAATAATGGAATGGACTGCTGCGATCCTTTAGCCCCTAATTATAGATATACCTTATACCTCATTCGAAAGCTTATCAATAGAGGAACAAAAGGTATATAGTCAATATGTTCCGCAACGCATATTAGAGGAGTAACGAAGGACCTAAATATCGAAATACGCGTGAACATTAAGAAATACCGGTAGCTTATTTTGAATAATGGAATGGACTGCTGCAACCCGTCAGCCCCTAATCAAGGAAAAATTTATACACTAAATTAAAGCTTATTGATAGAGGAATAAACAGAGTATAAACGATATGTGCCGCAATGACCATTAGAGGGGTTACGGAGGACCTAAATGCCAAAATACGCGTGAAAATTAAGAAATAGCCAATTTTGAATAATGAAATGGATATTTTGAATAATGGAATGGACTGCTGCGACCCTTTAGCCCCTAATTATAGATATACCTTATACGTCATTCGAAAGCTTATCAATAGAGGAACAAAAGGTATATAGTCAATATGTCCCGCAACGCCTATTAGAGGAGTTTCGGAGGACCTTAATGTCAAAATACGCGTGAACAATAAGAAATAGCTTATTTTGAATAATGGAATGGACTGCTACGACCTTCAGTCCCTATTTACAGAGAAACCTTATACACCATTCGAAAGTTTATCGACAGAGGAACAAAATTGTTATAATCAATATGTGCCGCAATGCCCATTAGAGGGGTTACGGAGGACCTACTCCTACAGTTACTGAGAGCTAGTTCAAAGCCAATTACCATTAATAAATAAATCATGTTATCCAAAACTAAAATATCAATCATTCATCCAACAGATTAAGTGTAAAGACGTCATAAACAGTCTGAGAAATGCATGTATACATTATTGTTTAGGGGTCAGTTGAAGTTCGCCTTTGGGTGCGGGATGTTCTCGCGGTGTTCAAGACCCAGTGGTGGCCTTGAACGGTTTCTGCTCTTTGGTCGGGTTGTTGTCTCTTTGACGCATTCCCCTTTTCCATTCTCAATTCTATGACCTTGTGCAATACCCAAATATAAGTTAACAGTATCGACTTGATGTAGGATCACATACAGCAATATACATTCATTTATGTTTTACTTTTTCAAAAACAAAATTAATGTTAATACCAATAAAAACAATATTTAAACATTTTCCTACTACGGTAAATTGATAACGTTTAAGAATGAATTTATTCAACGGTCAATTAGTTTACATGGATCGTATTTAAATTTACGGGCTGTATAAACAACATCGCCGTAAAAAAAAGAATGTGATATTCCGCTTTAGATAAGAACTCTACAGGTACAGCCAAACTTTAAAACTAAATAATTGTATCTGTAATGAAAGAATTTTGTAACTTAAAGATTATATTTTTTTTTTTTTTTTTTTTTTTTTTTTTGGTGACAAAATCCCTGACTCAATAATTTATCATTGTACATAAATTGTGTTCATTGAAATCTAAAACGCGACTATAGACACGGGCATAGCGAACACGTTGTGACATATACACACCGTAAAAAAGGGCGGAAAGAACACCACCGTGCTAAAGGCGAAAATAAACAATCGGGAAAGGAAAATTGTCACTTTGTCGAAATTTTTTATATAGAGAAACTGAAATATCCAAATCTAGAAAGGAAAAGTATTGCTGTATGTATTGGATTTATTTCAATTTATTTCTTTTGGGTAAATTCCGGCAGTAAAATTAGAAAATGTTTGATTATTTTTAAAAAGCAAAAATATATTCAAGGGTTTTTAGATCTATAAAATTAAATGTAATCAAGACAGAGTTTGACAAGTCTGCTATTAAAGGGTGTAATTGGTAACCATCGGAATTCCTACAACGTGTCGATAAACTGTATTGTCGAAACGTACAGTATTATATGTTGTCAAGAAGAAAACTAAATTTAAAGCTTTAATTATCTCATCACAGTTCCAGTATGTATATATAATAGAAAAATAAAGGATATGGGTTATCCATTCATGACACAGCAAAAACAAACACGCACAAAAAGCAAAGGAAAAGCTCTTTTATTGCTGTTCTTCATCTCAAAGTCACAGTGAGGCATTCAACACTTAGCAACAAAAAAAAATCTCGCAAGTTTAAGACGGCCCCTATCACCGGTTTTAACGGAATTCTTTGTAAAATAATTCGAGTAGACTTTGTACGATGTTACACCACCAAACAAATGATATGGGTTATCCATTCATGGCACAAAATCAGTGCATGCAAAGCTAAAAAAAAAAAAACCACACACACAAAAAGCAAAGGAACAGCGATATTATTCTGTTCTTCATCTCAAGGTCACAGTGAGGCATTCAAAACGGAGCAAAAAAAAAAAAAAAACTCTCACCCCACTGCAAGTTTAAGACGGCCCCTATCACCGGTTTGAGAGGAAAATAATTTGGATAGACTTTGTAAGATGTAACACCACCAAATCAGGCCCAGTAAAAAAAAAAAAAACATACTGGAAAGTAGCATATTTCTCGTTTTCATTAAAGAAGAAGGCTTCATATCAGTTTCAGCAAACAAATCTCTTCAACCAGATTTGTTAAATGACCGTTTAAATAAATTAGAGAACATCTGTTTGAAATAAAAATTAAAAAAAAAAACTCCAATTACGATACCATTATATGTGATAGTGTAATGTATAGAGTTGAAAAATTATAACTGTCAACCGAATTGAACGGACCACCAAAAGCACTTAATGTATCCAAAACACTAAATACTAGTAGTTAATGACACTTCAAAATAGTTTATTCCATTTTTTTCATATGCTTTATTAAAAAAATTAATAACCAGTTTTTTAAAGAAGTAAGGAAACTAGTTAAAAACCGAGAAAGATTAGCAGTAGAACATTTACTAGAAGCCTGGCAGAAACAAAATATAAACGGATTTTTGTGTAGTTCAGGATGCCGATACATAGTAGGGACTTTCAAATTTTCAGAGGAAAGTTTAAGATGACCGATGGTAGTGACATGCAAAACACCCCCTCGCACCACACGATAAGAAATGACGGTTAAGAAATGGACGTGAGTCGCGGCTTATCGGAGCCCCGTTAGGATTATTTGACTCTTAGTGGAGCGCACGGCCTTAAATGTATTTAAATGAGTAATTTCATTCTTAAGGACTTCCGTGTAGTATTTACGTCATATCACCACCACATTGGTGGCTGCTTTATGGAAATAAGGAGATGTGGTAAGTTTGCATCTGAGACAATTATCCACCAAAGTTCAAATGAAATGGATTTAAGCAATTATAGGCAACCGTACGGCCTTGAACAATGAGAAAAACCCATACTGTATAGTCGGCTCTAAAATGCCTAGACAGGAAAATGTAAAACAAATCAATTGAGAAAACCAACGGCCTGATTTATAACCAAACAATTTACGAAAAACATATGACATACATGAACCAACAACAACCAGTGAACTACAGGCTCCTGACTTGGGACAGGCACATATAGAACGGGTTAAACTAGTTTGTTGGCGCCTAACCATCCCCCTGGGACAGTGGTGTAACAATACAAACTAAAAAGCAGTTGAAAAGGGCTTAACTCATCAGATCGATACACATCATGCAGAAAACATCTAACGAAAAAACAAACCTGACGTGGAAGCGTATCTATACATCCCACAACAAAAAAGACACTGAGTAAGGATCTGAGTGTACTCACAGTTACTGACGGCTAGTTCAAAGCCAATAGCAACTAATAATAATAAAAAAAAATGTATCAATCAGTACAAATCCATCATCCAATGGATTAAGCGTAAAGACATCATTAACCGTCAGAGAAATTCATGACCTTGTGCAATGCCAAAATATAGGTATCGATAGATAGTTGTAAGCCGGTATGAACACAAAACGCTTTTAGAGTACTTACATTTTGTCTTTAGTCCTAGAAATGGGTGTATAACTTACTTTTTTTTCATTTCTAAATTATTTTCAAAATGTGATATGCGGATATCAACAATATTCAGACATTCTGATAATGAAATAGGAATCAAGTGATTTTTTGTCAGATTTTTTTTTTACATCAATTTTTACAATACATGCAGGATGAAAGAGCATCTCTAATGACCTGATAACACACTTTCAAGTTTATTTTCGACGGTGGATAGTGGTCATTTTTCAGAAATTAAAGGTGGTTCTATGTTTTGAACGGTAAATGTCAATTCGAGAGAACAGTCTGTGGTGACAGAAAGCTGTAATGATACGTTTACACTCATATTTTGGACTGAAAAACGATGTTGTATCACACTCGTTATAAATATTGTGCAATTTACTAATTGGCATTTGCATAATAATTGATGTTTACCTTTACTTTTACCAAAAAAAAAAAAGAAGAAAAAAATCCAAAATAATATTTATCATTAATACAATGTCTTTCAAAAAAAAAAATCTATAAAACTTTCCTTTAATTAATTTTCAAAATATCTAATAATTAACAGTAAATTTCAAACTATATTTATTCATAATTTCTAAAATTAAAATTTGATGCTTTTTAATTATGAATCTACTAACAATTTCTATTAATTGTGCTCTACAGCTCAGAATTGGGATTGGGATTGAAAATTGGACAAAGCATAGGTTTCTAACTCAGAATGAATGTTGACTTAAAAATAACTTGAAAATTTGAAATTGAACATTTCCTATTATGGTCCAATATCCAAAATCTGAATACATGGTTAGATTCAGCATATGAAAGAACTCCAAGAATTCAATTTTTGATGAAATCAAACGAACTTTAATATTTCACCCTTTGGACCTCAATATGGACCAATTTGATAACGGGGCCCAAAATCTAAAATCTGAATGCACAGTTTGATTCAACATATCAAAGAACCCCATAAATTGAATTTTGTTGAAATCAAAGAAAGTTTGATTTTGGACCCCAATTTGAACTAAGTTAAACTTAAAAATTGGACCAAAAATAAAGACTAGAGGCTCTCAAGAGCCTTTGTCGCTCACCTGTATCTACTGTTGTTTTGGAAATCATGTAAAATAAGGCTAAAATCATAATTAATAGTATAAGATACCATAATAATGATTGGTTTGGTTTAATTTGGCTCAGTAGTTATATCAAAAGCAGGTCATCCCATTGAAGTCTTACAATATTTACAGAAGATATTTGAAAACCAGGCCCAAAATAAAAAATCTGAATTACACAGTTAGATTCAGTATATCAAAGAATCCCAAGATTTCAATTTTCGCTGAAATCAAGCTAAGTTAAATTTTTGACCCTTTGAACCTCAATGTGGACCAATTTAAAAACGGGGCCCAAAATCCAAAATCTAAAAACACGGTTATATTCAGCATATTAAAGAACCCCGACAATTCAAGACTTTGAATTAAACCCTATTGAATTTGGTCAAGAAAAAACAATTCATACAATGTATTAAAAAGTATTGTTTTTTGCTCCTTTTTGCTCCTTAATTTTAAAACAATTCGGACAATAACCCCCAAAGTCAATCCCAACCTTCCTTTCGAGGTATGAAACCTTGTGATAAAATTTCATAAATATCCATACACTTATACACAAGTAAGTGTCCTGAGACAAGAAACATTCTTCTTTTTGGCTCCTTTTTAGCCGCTACTTCCTAAACAGTAGGGATAATAACCCCAAAATCAATCCCAATCTTCCTTTTGTGGTATGGAACCTTTTGGTACAATTTCATAGAGATCCATATATTTCATCTGTACGGAAAATTTAAAGGTGAATTATCTGAGCATAGGTTTAATTTTGGACACTAAAATATTTGCATCAAACAAATGTAGCATGTAGATATATACATATATATGTAAAATGGTTTTTTGTGTGTGTGTGTGTGTGCTTTAATTGTAGTCTGTATTTATATGTTGTTCATTTCTTGTAATTAGTATACTTGTGTTTAAAAATGTAAATCTTCAGTATAATGGAGGAAATAAAGGGAATCAATCAATCAATCAATCAATCAATCAATCAATCTTATAGTGAAGTAATTGTCTGGTAACCAAATGTCTTTGGACGATGGCAACGACGACGACGACGACACTGACAATGTAATATTAACATCACACAACCATCCATTCACCAAAACATAAACAAATCACTATTTTTTCAAGTTTCTATTCAAAGGCTATCAATAATATGAATATAAACTTATTTGGAGAGGGGGCCAAAAATGCCCCTTATCGTACCTTGTCCTTTATACAGATGGTTGATGTAAGGAATAAATTTTGAGGTTTACAGGTCAAAAGTTATTGTAAGTTCAAATAATTAAGGATCACAGACGTTTAATTCATTATTCAAAAATAAGTTATTTCTTAATTTTCACGCGTATTTTGGCATTTAGGTCCTCCGTAACCCCTCTAATGGGCATTGCGGCACATATTGATTATAACCATTTTGTTCCTCTGTCGATAAGCTTTCGAATGGTGTATAAGGTTTCTCTGTAATTAGGGGCTGAAGGTCGAAGAAGTCCATTCCATTATTCGAAATAAGCTATTTCTTAATGTTCACGCGTATTTCGATATTTAGGTCCTTCGTTACTCCTCTAATATGCGTTGCGGAACATATTGACTATATACCTTTTGTTCCTCTATTGATAAGCTTTTGAATGAGGTATAAGGTATATCTATAATTAGGGGCTACAGGGTCGCAGCAGTCCATTCCATTATTCAAAATATCCATTTCATTATTCAAAATTGGCTATTTCTTAATTTTCACGCGTATTTTGGCATTTAGGTCCTCCGTAACCCCTCTAATGGTCATTGCTGAACAATCGACTTGTTATATCTATAATAAGAGGATGAAGAATAGCAAAGGTCTAGTGAAAATAAAAATAGACGACGTAGAGTATTTTAATTTATATATATATATGTTTTTGTATTCAGGTCGTCCATACATTGAACCAAGGAATTTCTGTTAAAAATAGTTAGGAAAACCGACTAGTTTATCCTCCGAAACTAGGAACCAGATAAATAAATCAAATTAAAATTTAAAGAGCTAGTGTTTTTATTTCTTTTTTCTGATATCAATTTGAATATTTGTTAGATAACACCAAAAAGACTAATTTAGAAATACGGGATATAGCTATAGTGTCACAGCCTCAATTTTTTTATTTTTATTTCACTATTCACCTCTTCAACTTGAATAATGAAACATAAACTATTTCATTATTCATTATTCATCACTTAACATTGAATAGTGAACTATGTCATTATTCATTATTGAATTTTGAATAATGAAAAATGAATAATGAACGTACTTCAGCGCGGTGATGATTGAATGCCAAAAAAGCAGGACTTTTTGGCGTTAAACTGGCGATTGTGAAATACATACCCTTTAAAATCTAAATCAGTGAATGGACCAAGAAAATTTCCCCATACCTGTTAGACAAACTAGAAGCAAATGTCGATCACAAGGGATTGCCTCGTAAGAGTTTACTCCCTTTCCACCGATATCATTTCTAACCACTGATAAACAATTCCCAGCTCGTATGTCATTTCTAGAAAAAACTAACAGTAAAAATAATTAATTAATTATTGCTACAATTAAACTGTTCAGTATATATGTACTATATAATAACAACTACAAAAAATGTATAATATAATCACTAAACTCTAGGTAAATTTAAAAATTATATAGAAACTTAGGTTTCAACTCCATCAGGCAAAGTTGACCTTAGATGGATTTGGCTATTTTCAGGTCCTTCTGGTCATATAGCTCTTCAAATTTTTCTGTTCTTCTACATCCTTGGCTTTCAAATATTCAGCTTTGAGCGTTCATGAAATTGATAAAGTTTTGTTTTCATTTTTTATTAGATATTCCATCAATTCAAATGTTATTGTAATTATTTTTTTTTTCTGCAATTCCTCAGTTTTCTTGCTCCTATGTTTTTTTTCTCACTGTAATATTACATATCAATCATAAAATATTATTGACTGTAAAAACAAAGGTAGAGTGAAATGAAATTGAAAAGATTATGAGGCCCTGTACTCTGTTTTCAAGACCGTTTTAAAAGGGACCCAGTGATTTCTTATATATCGAAATATTGCAAAGTTATGGTAAAATGTTTTCAGAACAGAAAATTATTATTAAATTGAAAAGGATTAAATGTGATCAACATAGTAATATGTTTTTGTGACTTATTAAGAATATATATTATTGTCCTTCGCTAAATTACAGTTACAAACTAGAAAAAGTCAGTTTTAAGCCCAAAAATGTCTTCTTTCTTATTCTCATTTTTTTTTCAAAAAACCCTGACCATTTGTTGAAAAACCCGGACTTTTAAATGTTGCTCTGGAAAAAACACGGACAATATAAAACACTGAATTGTAAGTGAACAACAAGGAAATTGTGCATCGTTTGTGCTAAAAAAATGTATAGCATTCAGAATAAATGACAGTCACGAATAAAACTATTATAATCGCGAAATAGCAGTAAATCGATCTAATCACGTGTAATATCACTCGAAAAAACACGATCTCAGTCGGGCACTATACCTACCGCGAATAATGGTTAGTCTTATTAACAAGATTACTAAAATAGAAATACGTTTTCACTCGTTAACATATGAGTTTCACTTGCTATTTAAGGAATGACTGTAATATTTTTTCTGTCTATGATGAAATAACATCAAAAATGTGGTGCACACTGAATAACACGCGTAGCGGGTTATTTAAAAGTGTGCACCACATTTTTGAGGTTATTTCGAATAGACAGAAAAATATTACAGTCATTCCTTATAATTTAATTCTAAATTCCAGATTTAAGGAGTAAATTTTGAAAAAAAAACGTTGGTGACGTCACGGTCACATGACAAAATTATGTCTATGAGCTGATAGACAAAACACTTTCAACCAATCAGAAGACGTGTTACATCCAAAATCAAATTATTTAAAGTTGTTTTAAAACTTACCTTGACATTTATCTAATAATACTTAACATTTTCCTATTTTAAATGTTGGAAAATTTTAGAAAATTTTATGAAAAGTCAGTTTCACCGTAGTTCAGCCATACCCATTGCAATAGTACACAAACATGATATTGGAACGTTCAACATTCCACACCAAGTCAGTTAACATAATATTCTGGGTTCTATATAAAATATGGAGATGTGGTACGATTATCAATGAGACAGCCATACACCAGAATCAAAGGACGTTGGTGGATGTAACCTTAGATTAAATAAACGAGGAAAGTCATCTCCCAATTGAAATCAGTAATATCATATACATTGTAACCTAATTAGCAGAGTAGCCTAAGGCACCTGGCACTGTTCAGGGGATGTCTAAACAGGTTTATTCGATTCCCGCTAATGAAACGATATCCAGCGAATTATATGCAAATGCAACAATGTAGTTCTAGCATTGATAGACTAAATTCAACTAAAACTTGTTTATATACAGATATGTTTATACATTTGTCGTCATAACTTCAACTCGTCTTTCTTTATGATTTTTAAGATGACAAACCTGGTTTACTGTACACAGCATACATCCCTGAATCATTGGCGTCTACACATAAACCATTGTCATCATTATCGCATCGTTTTGACTCACAATCGGGATCAGAATCGCCATTATTTGGCGGAAGACGTTGTAGACAAGCACATCGTCCTTGCTATCACATAAAACATAGTTTCTTCAGGAGAATGTGAAGAAATAATTTGTTATCAAGTTTCAATAGATTACATTTTTTTCATGAAAAATTGACGACAGACCTTATACATTTATAAGTATTTCAGTTATCATATTCTTTCCATATAGAAGCACACAACACTTAAATAGCCTTAAGCTTATACCAAGAAAATTTTACAGTTTTCTGTTTAAAAAGGTTCAAATACATGTACAGTAGAACCTTGAAAAGTTGAAGTCGAAAGATCCTAACAAGACTATTCAAAAACTTATCCGAGCTTCGAAATAACCGGGGTTGCGAGTTTGATCATATTTTCCAATTTCAATACTGTTACTTGTATTGTCTTTATGATACTGGTATGTTAAGGATGAACGTGTTTTTTACTCCAATCTATCTGCATCAATAGTAAATGTAATTTTAAATTTAAATTATTTTACACTGTACCTTCCCTTTACAATGGCTTTTTGTATTTTGCTTTAGATGAACGCGGTATCTTTGAAAAGTTTCAGAGCACAAAAGGCTGTAATATGATATTTACCTGAAGACCTATGGAATCATATTCGGTACAAAGATACAAACATTCTTTTATCTGTTGTCCTGATGTAACATATTCGGGAGCTCCCGCAATTTCATTTGTTACTCGTGAACACCCTAAAATAGAAATAATATGGTATGTTGTTTCATTTTTTTTTCTATTATGAAGACTTAATATAACATGTCTTTGCAAGCTAATATTTCTTTATTGTCTTTCATAAAATCAACAGCCGACAATTAGGCAGTCTTAGCCCTAATTATCTATGTTATGGCCGTTTTCATTCACCGCGGAAAGTTTGCAGCAAAAGTCTAGATAAACTTTATATGTTTTTTATTTATCATATGCTTAGCATTAATATTATAGTTTTTGCATATGTGTAACGAGCGGAAGTAAACTAGCCATAAATTTACACTGAGGCTGGTAACCCATATAAGCCCTATGATTATAAAAGCTTTATCAAACCCCGTCATGTCAAGTGACAAGACTTGAGATATATGATAAAATGTATATGATGTGGCTTTTTCAAAATCATACATCGTAACAAAATTAACCCTCAACCAATACAATCCTTCGAGCAGAGCTCTTTGGATTATATTGTTGTCACGGGTTGATACAGATGCGATATTGAAAAAATGCCATACAATATTCTGTATTTAATGAAGATTGAAGAATATATAGCGCCGATATACCAGTATTCTCTCTAGAACGTACCCGAAAGCGTTACTGTAATATTGAACACTATACATTCAAATGTACCTAAATATTCTATCCACGGCGAATAAGTAACTGTAGCATCTGTCCACAATTCCCGATCAATGCTGCTTGATATGTTTACGTGGTTCTCTTGTCCAATCATAGTGCAATTGTTCTTGGCCTCTGCCCATGTATAGTTGTTTCTAGTTATGAATGCATTTTCTTTTTCTCCTGTAAGTGACATCATTTTTTTAAAATAATTTTCACTAAATACGTTCACCCTATACATCCTTTCTTATACTTGCTTGGAGCTATTAAAATAATGTTTTAATTTTTCTGTAAGGAATATCAAAATATCCGAATTTGGTCTTATTTTAAAGATCACGTACAAATCTACATTGTATACAGCAATATTGCTGATTGGTAATTATGTAGAGAAACAGTCCTATGAAATGTACACCTATTGGAAACATAAAACTTATTTATCATACCGAATACATTGACATGCGTACGAACTTCAAGAGAAAAAAAAAACAAGGATACATGTATGTCAAGTATATACAGTTTTGATAATTTAAGCTTTCAATAAGCACTCTTTTAAAACGTCACATTATAAATGTCAATGAAAGTGTAAGTTTACGGTAACAGAAATTTATAAAGTTAAAAAACTTTCAAGCCTGAACCATCACTAGTACATTCATCTTTAAGATTTTTTTTTTGTGTAGACGAGAGATAGCGTGAACAGGAAAAGTTACTAAAACTCATAAGTGTATTTTACATGTTTCAAGTGAATACCTATTTTTTCCATTGGTATTTACTTTCAATATTTCCAAATACATCGGAACTTAGCAATTCACTTATTTCTAATTCTTGTGATATGTTTTTCTTTTCTACGTTCTAATGTTAACACGAAGTATTGTAATGGTTACCCGTTATACTCTTCTTCTTGGAATTTTTACATTTGATATGATTTTATGCTCAACACTTAATTACTTTATTAACCTACTCTTCTTTAATACAAAAAGATTATATTGATTTTCTTAAAATTGAAAGAAACAAGGAAGGAATAATCTTAAAATATTATAAACATATAACAAGTGAAATAATTTTGTGAATCATTCTTGTTTTATTTTTAATTTCGAATCCCTTGTTCGCCTAATTTGGCTTATATGTCTTTTTCTTTTTGATAAACATATTAACTTCAACTTATTGCTAGGCATGTTGTATATGATTAATGAAATGAATTCAAATGAAAGATTTTGCTAAAAAATACCTTGTATATAATAAAAAAGAGAGAACAATGTAACTTACCTTTAGAACAATATACATTTATACAAAAACCAATTATTAAAAGGTGTAGGACCATGTTCATACTGCAGTTGCTCTCCCAAATATCTTATCAATAATACATGTATGTATTTCCTAGTTTTTATTTAGTGTTTATAAATTTTATAGAAATCATAGTAAAAAGTTTATGAGTACTTGTTTCGACCGCAGTAAAGGTTTAAATACTCGAAAAATATAACTCGTTTCCGTTTTGTCCTTTTAAGTGGGTATTACACCATTTAGTATGTATCAACAAATACTAACATATAACTAACTAAATCATTACTTATTCTCCAATGATATATCAAAGTCAATTAACTAACCATGGAATATTGTCTTTTCTCCGTGAAATCTTTGTCATTCGTGCATCGATATAGAAGAAATAATAACACGTATCTACATGTAACTACTAGTATCTAAATACTAATTTATTCCTATATTAATAAAGGACATCTTAAAATTACTTTGAGGTCATGGAATGCTGTCTTCTTCCTCAAATACCCATTGGTTTTTAAATAAGTGATTTTAAAGATAGTCTAAATATTAAGTGTTTTTTATTTTACAATTGTAGCCCTGCACCTACGTGATGGCTAGATACGATGATTTTATAACGTTAAAACGTTTTATTTACTGTTACAGCTGAACTACGTGAGTGTGTTTTCTTTCCATAAAAGTTAAATTTGCTGTCTGGTATGTGAACCATGCATTAATCTTTATAGCTAAAACGAATTGCTCAAACAGTTTTTTTTTTCAGTTATCATTTAACATTTATGTACAGTACCTGTCACATAATTAGATTGGCTATTTACGATATCAGAGGTACTGTTAGTGTTATGGCAAACAAGCAACCATAACGTTTCATTATTATTTGTTCACACTAAAATATATGTTCTGTAATCCAACTCTCAATTTAAATCAGCCAATGAAATTTTAGCCTTCAAATTTTTGAAGGTGTGTATTAATCCGACAAAACCAGAGAATCCCGAAAGGTCTTTTAAAACAGAAAATATAACGGAGCGTTTTCAGAGCTTGAACATAGGATCTGTATTTTATTCAGATTGAATACTGGCCAGATACAATTTTTCTAATGTTATGTCTGTTCATCTTCAATTTTAATTTTCTTAATACTCTTAAATGTTTGGTAATATTTTAGAAATATTTCCGACGTGCTCGTTCCACTCTGCGCCCTGGGAAAAAAATACACCTCAGTGTTTATGAATTGGTGATTGTGTAAGATATTGATATGCTATTGAAAGAAAAAACTTAAGTTATTTGGTAGCTCAGTATTTGAGCCGATCACTTTTTCTGTTTTATTTGGTTTAAAGGACATTAGCCAAGTTTTAGACCAAATACTGAATTTATTGAAATCATGATTAATTACTAACTTTAAATCTTCATTGCTTGAGGTGGAATAACCCCGCAATGTATCTTCAGCAAACCGTCTGGTCAGTGAACGTATATTTTCGCCAACATCATTTATATAGAGCAGAAATAAAAGGGAACCCACAACTGAGCCGTGTAGTGTCCCCGAGTGAACAATGGACAGTTATAAAGACGAATCTCTGATAACTACCTTCTGTGTTCTTTGAAAAAGATAACTTTTAATCCATACAGGTAAAATTTCTTTTATTCCATATGAGTTCACTTTTTGTAGAAGTCCATTATGCTTTTGAAAAATAACAGAATACGAAGCAACCGAATTCTTTCCTTTCAAAAGAATTTAATATAGTGCTGTAAAGTTCAATTAGTTGATGTACAGCTGAATATTTAGATTAAATCCTGACTGATACACACATACATATATATATACATGATAATGTTCCTATATATATATATGGTAATTAATATGTTTAGGACTATACCAAAGGTTTCAAGAATCATATTTCAAATGCTTTTTCGTTTTGATTAGATGTTGACATTAAGAAAGAATTTAAGCAACGCAATATTGTAAATGTTAGCGGTTAGCAGAAAAGAAAGGGTGACTCTTAGAACAAATTCGGTCAACACCGAGTCAATTTTACACAAGTAATCATAACTCCCAAATTTGGCTGTTTTTGGTGTATTCTCGTTTAACTTGCGAATTGTGGATGATCCATATTTCATGCAAAAACTGAAATTTTAAAATTAAAATTATAGACTTTAATATAGTTATTAATGTAATGAATGGTAACGTTTATTATACATAGAAAACGTTTAAAACCTGTTTACATGAAATTTAAACTGCCAAGTGTTTCAATTGGTTTTCTACTTGTACATTACAGGAAATTATAGAATAATGTACTTTAAGTGTAGGTCGTTCTTATACTTCCGCGTCACGTGTTTATCAAACACGTCATAATTTATCCAGTATATGAAAGAAAACAGCTGGTTCAATAACTTAGTGCGACATTTATTTCATCATTATATAGCTGACAATAATGACTTTGTCATTTAATCTTTTAGACCGTTTTCTTCTGTAGTTCTATGGCAAACAGAAAAAAAATGTATCTTACTATATAAAACTTGTCAGAAAGATTTGTTTAAGACTTAAAGTAGATGATACGTGTTTTGACTCTGGTGTCAATATGGGGTTAATGTATATGAATATATGTGGTTTACGTTGTAACTTGTTGCAAATACGTATACAATATTCTCTTGGGGAGTCTCCTAATCGTTTTATGACATAATGGCCCCTAATGATTTTTTTTTTAAATTGAAAACTTTAATACCAATCGGTCGACCAATACTGTTTATAGCGGAGCTAGTGCATTCTTTTCATGCTTTTAGGGAAACGGTAGTATTTATTCTTCCATAGGCGGCAATACTAGCATTTTCTAAAGGTACCACTTTTTATAATGAAAACCTGAATAAAACAGTTATATGTGGTATTAGTACTTTATTATTCTGTTTTAGAAATTGAAGTCAAATGGTAGCATGACCAACTTCGAACGGGGCTTGTTTATGGTATCCATGACCACCGTTATTTTACATCAAATTTATTAAAATTTGGAAGTCTTTTCGAATAATTCTCAAGAAAATATATCAGTGTGTTTCAACACTGCAGTTATTCATAAATAAATAAAAAAATAAATTATACCCTTATACCCAATCACATGCTCCAAAGTTTACTTCCTTCACCTGCCTTGGGTACTAAAAGGCCAGCCTTATAATATGCTTGGAAAAAGGTAGTACATCTACTTTCCCTTTACATTGAAACTTACATATAATAAATAATACAGTAAATTAATTTAAAATATCACCCCGAAATGCGTCATCTTATAAAATCACACATATTTTTGGAGGGGCGCATTGCATTTGTGCCAATTTTGGAAAAATCCAATATTTCATTTGCGCCATAGGGTTGTATTTCATTTGCGCCAAAATCAAAACTATGTTGTACATGTAACATTATTAGTAGACGTGTTCCGAAAAGGCATATACTCGACGCTGAGGTTGACAAATTAGACTTTAAATGTGGGAACTGTGTCAAAACATTGATTGTCGATTTAAACCGGCGAAACTTAAATCCCATGCGTGTTGTTTACCAGTTATCCTACACTTAAATTATATTAATTTAGAACGTCTTGTTTTACATCGAACACAATTGTTTTTTAAATAGCATTGCTCATGAGTATAGGGCGGAAATGGTGTATGTTTGTGTGTGTGGGGGCGGGGATTGGGGTATTGGTAATGCAAGTATTCCCTTCTAGTTATGACAAAATTTACATAGTAAGCCAGTTTGAAATGTTTTATGAAGAGTTTTTGGAAAAGTTTAAACTGTCACTCTACTGAAACCACAAATATATATAGCACTACAGTCTGGTTGATTTTTGTTTTGCTCTCATATTTCTCCATAGGCTTCAAATGACTGAGAATCTTTAAGCACCTACCGATACCCATTACTACGATAATCGCAAGTTCATTTTTTTCCCCATTTAACGTTTCTGCTCAAGGTTTAGCTCTAAGTTATTAATTTTGCATGACAATGGTATGTGTCTTTTGTCTTTATGTTAGTTTTATGATTCGTACCGATCTTATGAGTCAAGCCATTTCCAACTGATTTTTACAGTTTGTTCTTACGATGTGCTGTCATACCACTGCCTATAAGGTTAGGGGAGGGTTAAACGCTCACAGCCATGTGTAACCCCGCCACATTCTATATGTGCTTATTCGAAGTCTAGAGCCTGTAAGTCAGTAGTTGTCGTGTGTTTGTGTCTGTCAAATTTGTTTTATGTTTATTGTTATGTCAAAAATCAGGCCGTTGGTTTTTTCGTATAAATTTGTTCACATTTTTCATGTCGGGCCCTTTTATAATTTTTATTGTTGAAGGATATATGGAGACCATTGATTGCTTAAATAAGCTTCATTTTGACTCTGTTGGACAGTTGTTACATTGGCGATCATACCAAATCTCCTTATTTTTCATAAAAATTAAGGGCTCAGGATGGCCAGACCGGATCAAATAGGTTAAAAGAAAAGGCCAAAAACAAATGTCGACCAAAAAGAAGGGACATTAAGAAACAAAGACAAACCCAGGGATGAAAAAATATAATTCGACACTGAAACTAGAAACAGATGAGAAAACCCGACCTCGGTAAAAACTGGAACAGACATTTTCAGATATTCTCTGAAATTGCAATGCACCAAGTTTTAGAACACGGATTTCGTAAAACCTGGAATGGACGTTTTAAAATATTCTCTGCAATGCACCATATTTCACGTTTAAACTGGATAAAAATATGTATATTAAGTCCTTAAACCAAAATAAAATTAACATATTATACTCAATTCTTTCTTGTTTACCATGATATTAACAAATTTTAAGTAGTTAATGGAAACAAATATTGCAGATATTTTTCCCGAGTAGACATTAAACAGGTTATTGTACTTTAGATCATTTGCGAGGTCTAATAAGGACCGGCAGTCCCCAGAGTTGACATATTGTTCATATCATCAGTTCTGCCGAAAAATCACAAAGTTTCAACCTCTTGAAAATTTGAAAATTATATCCGACATGGATCAATTAAAGAAGTAGGGCATGGATGTTCTATGAATATACAAGTACATACATTGCGCAAATTTTGACAGCCATTCGGTTAAAAACTGTGGAAGGAGTTTATTCACAAAACTGATACCCTCTTTTACCACTCGCCTGAATGTCTATCGGCCCACCCACATCCTCTACTTTCATCATAATATATAATTAGTTTTGCATTTTGTGTAACCATCCAAAAGTTTTGTCCTCAAACTAAACTTTATTAAAATTAAAAGGTCTGCCGAAATTGATTTAGAAAACGCAAAAACTAAAAATACCAAGTATATTATATAGTTTTAAATTACAAGGGTGGGCAGGGGCTTGTTTCTCTCATCCCTGACTCCTTTCTCTCGACTTTCCTTTTATCCTTTCTTAAGGATCAATTTGTTTTCTGCAATCCGCTTGTCCCTGTCAGTGTCCCAAATGAGTGAAATATTATGAAATTTATAACATTAATCCTCACGAAATAAATGTCATGGAGTAATCTACGTAAGGAATATTTATAATGATATATAATAATGTTTCCACGTGGACATCTGTTATAAGAACTATACGTTGACATCAGTACACTACTATTCAGGTAAAACACAAGATTCAATTTGCACACAGGTAATTTAAATCACCTTTCTGTTTTGATACGATACCCACAATTAAAGTCTAATTTGTCAACCTCAGCGTCGAGAATATACCTTTTCGTAACACGTCTATTAAAAGTCTCTTTAACATAGATCTATTATTTATACCATTTACCTGCATTTTTGGTGCAAATGAAATGTATAATTTTGGCACATATGAAGAATCGTATTTGGCGCAAATGAAAGATTATTTCTTCTTCTTCTTCCTTGCTAAGGACTAGATTCCTATTGGAATGTAATTAGTTCACTAGACGGAGAATGAGACAGCAATTCTCCTTTAACTATTTAGAGATAAAACGTTCCGAGATATATACAATTATGACATTGTTTATAACAAAGTTTCCAGTGGAACTTCTGTTAGGTGGAACAAATATACGTTGACAGCACTTGCATATTCCAAAGTTCGTCTTATCAGAGATATATAAGCTGCAGTTCTTACGTTTTTACTGCATTCTCTTAAGTTTCGTCTAAGGATTCCGATCGATTTGGATGCTTTTTTGGCAGTGACGTCAACATGATGTTTCCATTGTAAGTCCTCGCTGAAGTTTACTCCTATGTATTTGCTGGTTGGTACAGTATTTTGGCACAAATGAAATGCCAATTGGCGCAAAAGCAAAGCACCGCTTGGGAGATACACGTAAGTTTATTTATGTGTGTTTTCCTGAACATTTATTGTGTATGAACCGGCTCGGGCAAGTACTCAGCATTTATAAGGTTTTTGAAATTAAAATTAACATTAAGAACACAATTAACCAATCTAATTGATTGATTAGATTTCTTCTGTAATCCCATTATATTTTGACATCGTTTAATCAACAAGATAAAAGTGTTTTCTTCAAACTGCTCAGTCAAGTGAGTCGTTCAAATGATTGATTACTTAAGATTTATATTTTATTTATGATTTATAATATTAAAAAGAAAAACATGGATGGTCATATATCTTGCTTGAATTTGTGATAAACATATGTAACAAGTAAGTTGATAATCAATTTTAGAACAAAAATATCTAAGACAACCCTTCAAAACCCCAGTTTTTTCTACATAAATTATACAGTACTCCCTATTGTTCTCATTCCAAGAGACAGGATACACGTAACTATACTTTTTTTTTAATCTTATAGCCGACTGATAGTTTCGACATGAAGAGACAAAGTTAAAGGTATGACATTTTTCTGGAAAGCAAGATTTTTTTTTAAAGAGTTTGCTACTGCAATTTAAAGCCTAATAGTTCATATTTAAAATTTCGAAACTGGCTTTAAAAGCATAAAAGTCTGAAGAGCATGTGGGTGTGGGAGGGAGTGGGCGGCGCGGCGACTAAAACTTAATTCAGGGATCACCTCGACTGTTCCTGTCGCATAAGGATCACAATCCGGCGTGATGGCGACGGAGACGGCGACGGCGACGGCGTAATTTATTTGTATAAAGGTTTTTATTTCAGAAGGTAGAGGTCCTGGATGCTTCATACCTTGTATGCAGATACTGTATGTTGCGAAGTTTTTGTCCAGTGTCCTTTATCTCATTTTCATGGTTCAGTGACTGCTTGAAAAAAAATTCTAGTTTTCTTGTCATTTGAAATACTCACTTGATACATGTAAAAGTAATAGGATAACACTATTTGGTATAAGGCTTCAGAAAGATTTCACACGCCCTGACCGCATTTTATGGATCACTGTTCAAGTTTACGTGGTCAAGTCCGTATATCAGATACTTCAAGCAATAGGTCAACTATATTTGCAGGGGGCGGATCGAGCCATTTTTAAAAGGGGTGTTCCCAACCCAGGATAAAAGAAGGGGGTTCCAACCATATGTCCCTATTCAAAAGCACTGATCGTTAAAAAAAAGGGGGGTTCCAATCCCCGGAACCCCCCTCCCCCTGGATCCGCCACTAATTTGGTGTATGGAATGATTGTAAGGTGTATATGTCTGACTAACTGATTTTCATCTGACTTTGACCTCATTTTCATGGTTTAGTGGACAATGCTTAGTTTTTGAGGTTTGGTTTTTTCTCTCAGATACTAAAAGCAATATGGCATCTTTATTTAATGTATGGAATAATTGTAAGGTGTACATGTCTGTCTGGCAGGTTTCATATGACCTTGACCTCATTTTCATGGTTCATTGGTTAATTTTAATTTTTCATGGTGTTGTCAGTTTATCAGATACTATAAGCAATAGGTCAATGATATTTGGTGTATGGAATGAATATAAGGTGAACATGTCTGTCTGGCAGGGTTCATATGACCATGACCTCATTTTCATAGTTCATTTGGCAATGTTAATAGATATAAGAAGATGTGGTATGAGTGCCAATGAGACAACCCTCCATCCAAGTAAAAATTTATAAAAGTAAACCTTTATAGGTCAAAGTACGGTCTTCAACACGGAGCCTGGGCTCACACCGAACAGTAAGCTATAAAGGGCCCCAAAAATTACTAGTGTAAAACCATTCAAACGGGAAAACCAACGGTCTAATCTATATAAAAAAAACGAGAAACGAGAAACACTTATGAACCACATCAACAAACGAAAACTACTGAACATCAGATTTTGTTTTTCAGATACTATAAGTAATAGGACCACTGTATTTGGTGTTTGGATTGATGTAAGGTGTACATGTCTGTCGGGTATTGTTCATCTTACCTTGAACTCATTTTTCTTGATCATTGATAATGTTTAGTTTATGTGGTTCTTGTTGTAAAACCTTCATATTACAGACTTAAAACAAAAATTCAATCATAAGTAAAGCAGGCGAGAAATTTCAGCGTTTGCACGCTTGTCGTTTAATGATATTAATTTAAATTAGAACGTTATTTTAATGGCTCTTTTAATGTTTATTTTTTTTTTTCGTTTCCGGTGAAAAATTTGCTATAGCTTGATCTAAGTTGTGGATCGTTTGTAGTTCTTTCGCAAGATGACTGGAAGATTGAAATTAAAGAAGATTTGGTGTGAGCGTAAACAATCTGCAGGCTTACAGCTAAACGCAAAGAAGAACGCATATCGAGGTCATCATTTTTAATAACATTTCAACAATTCAGACAAATGACTTCACCGTTTATCAAGTTATAAATGGTCCTTAGCCTGGTCAAGTGGTGAATAAATATATATATAAACAAGTCAATAAAAAGTTCTGCCGTTATCACCAAAATCTGAATAGGAAAACAAAACCAACACAAAAAAAAAAAAAAAAAACACAAAAGAAAAAATGGAAAGACAACACCCCGCCTAAGGGCAAAAAACAAAAACAAAGACGGAATACAAAGTCAGAACAATGTGTTGTTCGTTGTAACGGTTGTTTGCTTTGTTTGACATATATGTCTTTCGGCGGAGGGTTGGTGGTTGGTGTGGTTAATTTTACTTGTATTGGTGGATCCTGTTATTATTTTTGTCACATTGGCGACAAATTAAAATCCAAAGAATGCAGTACATAAGGTACTCAACCGGCGGCGGCTGCGACGGCATAAAACAATTTCGATATACTTTAGATTTCAGAAGGTAGAAGACCTGCATGCTTGAAACATTGATAACAATTACTTGATGTGTATTTATTTTATGTCCGTCTGGCAGGGTTCATCTGACCCTGATATCACGATTCATTGGTCGATGCTAAGTTTTTCGAGAGTATGTCCTTTTCTCAAATACTGTAAACAATATAGGTTAACTATATTTGGTGTATGGAATTATTGAAAGGTGGATATATCCGTCTGGCAGGGGTTATATGATCTTTACTTACTTTTATGGATCTTTGTAATGTTAAGTTTTGGTGATATCTGTGGATTTTAAAACCTTAATCTAAAAGATTTTTCTCAACTTAAGATTAAATCATGATCAATAAAGCAGGCGAGACATATCAGCGTGTACACTATTGCTACGTTTTTCTAAACAATTATGAACCCCATGTCGCTATGAATTATTAATGATGTTCAAATTGACGCCTTTATCAGAAAAAAAAAACATTAAAAAATAGCCTTTTAGGAATATAATTTATCTATATCTTTAATGAGACTATTTGGCATATTGTTCAAATTATTCAAAAGTTTGAAGTTCTGAAACACTTTCGTTAGACACTTATCAAAAATAAATATATTTATTTCGGGCAGACTTATGAATATCCGGATGGTGTTATTTGATAGATTTTTTAAATAAATTTCTCGCAGGTGATTTTCGAATTCAAGGGGCTAAGGGGCTTTGTGGTCATTAATGTTTTGAGTGGGATTTTTACGCCCCTGGTAATCTACCTTCTTGTCAGTTATATTGAAGTCCTTTCATCTTATATGAAATCACGTTGCAATATACAGGTCTCTAGAATGTGTAGACGTTAAATAACTGTGTTTGTCTTTGAAGGTTGTATGTAGTACTAACCTTCGGTCGTTCATCTATGATGCTTTGATTTTAGAGAGTACCAGGCTGTCCACACGTTTTAACTTGCGACAATTCTACGGTGGATCTGTTTCAAGAAAATGTGTATGCTTCAAAACAAGATAACCTCTTATATCGTTCAAACCACTAGGAACAACCCTACACACTGGATTTTTATTAATTGTTCCCTTCCAGAATATGCATCGTTTTTATATAGATTAGACCGTTGGTTTTCCCGTTTGAATGGTTTTACACTAGTAATTTTTGGGGCCCTTTATAGCTTACTGTTCGGTGTGAGCCTAGGCTCCGTGTTGAAGACCGTACTTTGACCTATAATGGTTTACTTTTATAAATTTTGACTTGGATGGAGAGTTGTCTCATTGGCACTCACACCACATCTTCTTATATCTATATATGATGTGGTAAGTGGACATCAAGCCAACAGCCATCAAGCAATATATACATTTTGATTCTGTGGTATTACTGTGTGGCTTTCTGATTGACGTTTACCCATTTCCCCATTGAATTAAATGAGTAGAAACTTGTAAGAATAAAACAAAAATATATCATTTATTCCAATAATATGTCTTTAACTTCGTGGTGTCAACCTGACTGTAATCTGTAGCACTATCAAATATTAGATTCCTTCTTTGTTCCAGTCGCATGATCATAGTTTAACTCATTTCTCCTTTCACTTCGGGTCCCAGTACTACGCATGGTGTCGTAGTTGCTTTCTGTCGGATTGTGGGTCTGATTAGTTCGACAATGATCAATGTGGTCGTATGTATCGTCAGATGCAGTTGGGTGAAATCTCTGACTTGTGCTTCCTGCATTTTGAGCGGGCGGCGTGTTGGCCTCTGCATAGACAGCTTCTCTTCCGAGAATAGCCATTGGTTGGTTTAGTGGCGTACCTTGTGTATTTCTCTTTCTGTAAAATAAAATGAAAAAATTGAGGATTTTATTAGACGATAGTCGTATGCACAATTTATGAAGAATGATATAAAGGGGCAAATGATGAATGGTACACGAAAAATTGCAAACATTGAAATAAGGAACTGACATGTCCACCACACATTCCATTTGAAATTTAAGGAAAAATAAATCATATTTAACGCCTATAACATTAGATAGTTCACTGAATTTTGAAAACACATTATCCGTACGGGAAAATTGTAAACCACGTAATGAAGAATAAAGTTCTGTCCTGAGGGATGCAGTTTCTTATTTTTTTCATATTTGCTTTGTTTTTTTTGCAGCACATTTAAAACAATTAACCATTTTGATACATCAATCAGAAAAGCTAGCATCAAACTATATAAACATATGCATCAAAAATGAAAACGCATACTTTGTAGAAAAGAAACGGCCGACCATACCCGATTGATTGATTGTTGGTGTATAACGCAACTGTCGGTAATTTTGATTATATCGGATCGGACAGTTTTCAGTTGTGGAGGAAACCGTATTGCCCAGTAAGAAGCACGGACTTTCGGCAGGAAAACTGGCAAACATAGTCAATTAAGACATGAAAAATATGAAACAATTCAATTGAGAAAACTAACGGCCTAATTATGTTTGTCGTTTTGGGTTTTATCTTCGAATTGTCTGTCTTTCTTTGACTTTTGTTCCAGATTTTAAACCTGAAATGTGCTTCCTTTATTGTTTAATAGCAACATAGAGGAGATTATTATATAATTAAGGGATTTGACCACCTCAACATGTCGTGTTTTATATAATAAAGGATTTGACCACCTCAACATGTCGTGTTTTATATAAAAAGGATTTGACCAACTCAACATGTCGTGCTTTATTTGTAGGATGGCTATGCTTCTGCATTTCATTTGCTAATTCAATCATGAAAAGAAATTGAAAATTATAAAAATCCTTGACTGAACTGTATATGTAACGAACATCAGATGACATATGATACTTTAGAAATCATCAAAATTAAAATACATTCTCATGTGAAAAGGCAGCAGAAATGGTAACAGAAGTTCATGAACATAGGCTTTGTTTTTATGAGGTAGATGACAAAATTAATTTTATAGTTTGTATATGTTTATCTGTTTATACAGTGATTTGTTACCGTGATTCTTTCCGTATTTCTAAGATAATGTTCTAGATGCGATAACTTTAGATTTTATTACCATGCATTTGTTTCACTATCTTCGGAGAGTATAGCTTTAAAAATATACGCAAGTTAACGGTGTCGAATAGTACATGTGCCACACATGTAACTTGTAAATAACAGTTGGTGAATTTCAATGAATCGGGACAAAAGACAATCGTCGAATATACAATTACTAATAAAAATAAAAGAATACTAATATAAAGACGACTTACCTTTTACAGAAGACAATCGTTTCTAATATAACGATTTACCTTTTACAGAAGACAATCGTTACTAATATAACGATGACTTACCTTTCACAGAAGACAATCGTTTCTAATATAACGATGACTTACCTTTTACAAAAGACAATCGTTACTAATATAACGATGACCTACCTTTTACAGAAGACAACCGTTACTGATATAACGATGACTATCAGGATTGTGGCAGCTACTATTGCTATGATTACTATTTCTGTTAAAAAAAAGTACTTTATTTCAAATAACTGTTTGATCATTTTTAAAATAATTTATTTAAACGGTTTTTATTTACAAGTTCTTTAAATATTACAAAGGCAGGACATACTTCTACTAGATTTCAAGCCCTAGTTTTCTATAAAACTCAATTCTACCAATCTAAACCGTTTGACTATACTATATCACACAAGTCAATCATTAATTATTGTTATTACTTACAAAACTATTCACTCATGATATTATATATTTTTTTATCGAAACAAACTGATAATTCATGTCTTTGCTTGTAGTTATGATTAAAAAATCTTGAAGGTAAGGGCTATATAAAGTGAAACACTTAAAAGAAATATAGCGAACATGTATATATAGCTAGTTGGTCGTTACCTGAAACAACATCTATTTCATCTTTACCCGGTACATCTGAAGAAGGAGATTCTACAAGAACTGGAAATGTATTTTCCTGAATATCCCGAGAAGGAGAAGTTGTTTCTGGTACCATTTTGGATCTACCGGTAGTTTCCTTCAGAGCTGGAGATGTTGATCCAAGTTGAGATAAAAATGTAC
>JAASAO010001807.1:0-53940 GCA_017311375.1 Mytilus coruscus
AAAATTGAAATATGTATTGACTAGGAATTATCTTATTCGCATAAACTTAACACTTATAAAACCAATTATGTAATATGCACGTGAGTCATGGGATGGTTGTACTCAACAAGATTCCGACAATCTAGAACATGACGTTTAGTTGGAAGCAGGAAGATTAGTAACTGGGTTGCCCGTGTTTGCTAGTCCGGAAGTTATATATTTTCAGTGGTACAGGCCGACATTTGGTAGTGAACAGAAGAAAATCCAAAAAGATCAATATGTTCTATTCTTCACATAAAGTTGGACTACCTCTACGATTTGCCATGTTGTCCTGCATTTTTCTTTAAATGTAATCTCAATGTAAATGTAGTCCTGCTTTTTTATTTTACACTCTATTCTGTCCTGCCTTTCTTAGTTATTAATTTTCCTGAGTTGTTTTACATAAAGTCATCAAGCCTTTTCTTTTGGCAAGATGCCCATACTGCCTTTTTTCTCTAAACTCCGGTCATGCCTTTTTCAATTTGCATACGTCAGACAAACTTCTTCGTGCATGTGACTTCATATTTCAAAAGGGATAATAAATGTCTTAATTGATAAGTTCTACATTGCATTAAAATCCATTGAAAGAATATTGTATAATTAGAAATAATTGTCCGCTGTTGGAAGTCCAGTTTCGCCATTTTTGACAAGCACGATATTTCAGGGGTTTCGATTGTTAAACTCGTTAAATCAAATAACGAAAATATTCCATCTCAACATGAGAAAGAGTGGATCATTAACCTCTATCAATGTTTATCGTTTATAAGATGTTGTACTTTCAATGCTATTTATAAACGCAGAGTAAAATTTTAAATGTTTGGTATACAAATTTTAAACTAATCAACTTAAAAAATATTCAGAAGACAATGGGAAATATCGAAGAATCATTATTTATTTATTATATTGTAACAATTTTTCTTCACAAAGGCTTAGAATGATAAATGAAATCAATGTTTTGCTGTCAATATTACAATTTATGTATTGCTCTCTGGTGATGAGTCTTTGAGTTCTGACGAAAATTACAGTGTTTTCTATCTGTACAAAAGTATATAAAAGTACCAAGCGTTTTTCTCAACTTTGACAACCTTATTCTGTAACAGATCTTACTAGAACATGATCAATTGTCCATGTTGTCACGAATGTCTAATCAGGTTTTTCTGTTGTTCAAAGTTTGACGTGCAGTGATGTTTGAACAGTGTTGAGTGTATTTTACATTTGTCATTTCGGAGCCTTTAATATCTTACTATGCTGTATGGATTTTGCTCATTGTTGAAGGCCGTACAGTGACCTTTGATTGGTCATTTCTACGTTATTCAGTCTCTGGTTAAATTCTCTCATTAGACATTATCCCATCATAGATGATCAGATGTGTTATAAAAAAGAAAACTACATTATCGTATCTCGGATATATATCTATTAAATATAATAAATAAAACTTTAGTAAGATTGAGTACAACAAAGGCTTTGCCTTATTAAATCCTTGATGTGGTCTCCTTCAGACTGTCAAACACCGTCTACCGTATTGTTAACGTGGTATTATGTGATAAATTGCTGTAAATAATAGTAAACTGAGTATTTATTCACAGAACGCACTTCCTATTTTAGTTGTGGTGATAGACATCTTAATGTCATTGATACACAGTTGAGAAATATGGTGCAATTATTCAAATGCAGATTTAAACCTTATTAATATTAAACCCAATCCCGCATGCAGCTGTGGTCATCCTGATGAGAATAGTATTCACTATTTTGTAAGTGCCCTTTTATCAACGAAGCAAGAGAAATATTGTTTTCAAAATTAGAAAGATCTACTATATCCATTTTGCTTTTATTAGTGGCTGGTGACGGTGACCTTTCATTTCACCAAAACAAAGAACTTTTTGAGTCTGTACAATCATATATCAGAAATACACTAAGATTTAGAACATTCAGTCAAAATTCGGAATTCGTACTTCCCAACTCTTTACTCTGGTCCAGTTTTATATATTACTCTATATTATATTATACTTTTTGTTTTTGAGACAAGGCCATGCATAATTTGTCAAAAGACAAGCACAATAACCCCAAAGCGAATTGCGAGAAGTGGTTTCGTATTTCGTTATAGAAAAAAATACTAATAGTTTATGTAAAATAACGACTCTCGTACGGTGTCGCGTTTATATCTTTTTAAAACATTGGTGCAATTTGATGCAAAAAATAATGACCATAAAGTGTCAGGTTTGCGAGATCAGACAGTAACCTAACAACTAAACAATTGAAAATCTAGGGATCAATGTTTAACATTCGTCAGCCATGAGCAATTTTCATAAATAAAACATGATTTAGTAGAATATTTTGCGAGTAAAAAAAAGAGACTACCATAGATTTGTTATTAACCACAAATGCTTAAGGGGTACAAATCAGTATTCAGGAGTTACCCTTTTTGCATTACACCACATTACAACAGAAATTAGAAAATAGGGCCTAGAAGTATTTCTAAGACATTGTTGTTTTCCTGTTCTATGTAGCTTTCTGTCTGGCAAACACGGTGTTAGATTTTATAAATGCTGACAGGCACCGACCATTGAAAAACCATCGATCTGTTTAAAATGAGAAATGAAAATAATTGTTTGTTTTTTGTTTTTGTTTTTGTTTTTTTTTTTATGGCAAATAAGAAAAATGACCGATCGATTTAAAATTGTTTAAAATTATTTAGAAATAGATTTATGAAAATAATGTATTTTAATGCAAAAAGGCTAGACTTTAATTTGTGGTGTAGGGATTGATTGAGTGGTTTTGTTTACAATTATTTCCCTTTATTTCCGTAGTGAAAATCTGAAGTAATTATTGTTTCATCATGTTGTTTGATTTTCACATTATCACAAAACTAAGAATATGACGGATGAATTTATAGTTAGCTGTTTAATGTCCAGTGGTAACTATTAGATGTATCATTAGGAGGACATTTACAATGTTATAAATATGAACAAGGTCAAGGTATCCTTTGTTATGCAAACATGTGTATCATGATACAAGCGATGACCTATAGACCGTGTGTATCATATGTATATTTAGGGTGGGTTGCTCTGAACAAAGGAGGTATAGATACAGGAAAATAAAGAAAAAAAATTTAAAAAATTAGAATAGAGTATAACAGGCAAAATAAAGAACAGAGGAAAATGGTTAAAGAAAATGAAAGAATAGAGGGAAATGGTCTAGTTTTTTGCCGGACAATCGTTGATGATTGTTTAAAGTCAAGTGCATTTATAGGTAAAATAATACACAATCGTTTGTACATTGGTAGGGATTTATGTTTGAGGTTGATGAGGCACATAATGAGTAATTGTTTTTATTTGAAATTTCTCGAATATTTGGTTTTTTTCCGTCTGATTTGAAAATGAATAAAAAAAAAATCTATAATCTAAAACAAATGGTTGAATACTCAGCAGACTGTAGTTTACTCGCACATTCACCAAGTCCGTATTTCTACGGCTAAAACAAAATCATAATTGTATCTTTTAATTTGTTTAAATTTATTTCAGTGTTTATTTTTCAAACTTTTTATGTAAATAATGTTGGATCAACATCGAGTCAGATTAAATTATAATTTATTAAATTATTAATTAAAAACTAAAACATGCATCCAATCTAAATTTTACGCATATTATCACCTATATAAAAAGATTTAACAGAACACAATTCATGTTTTATATTAAAAAAAAAACATATACGCGAAACGAAACTATGCACGCCAAGAAACGATGTACGCTTCACGATACGATATACGCTAAACGAAACGATGTACGCTAAACGATACGGTATACGCTAAATGAAACGATGTACGCAAAACCACACGATTTACGATACAAGGGCGCTTATGTTATCGTTAATGGTATGGTTTATGGTACATGGTTCCGTTCGTACATCATTCGTTCAGCGTCCGTAGAACGTTCGGTCAGCGTTTCGTTTGCATTCGTACACCGTTCGGGAAGCGTACGTACATCGTTCGGGCATCGTCCGTACATGGTTCGGGCATCGTTCGTATTGTTAACTTTTAAGTTACACGGACTGTAACCAAAAGATGTAGCGCCCTCACTTCTTTTCAAAAATTCTGGTTCCGCCACTTGTCATTGATTGAGAAATCACCCATACCTACACCCTATTTAAATATATATACATGTAATAAATATAGAAGCCAAAAAATAGAAAAAAATATAAGGATGTTCGCTTCTCACTTTCAAAATAACAAGTTTTTCATTTCCCTGTTATTTATTGATAGGGGATTGAAAAAGGATCAAAAATAGCAAAAAGAAAATATAGGTCCGTGTGTTTGATTTGAGATATTAGCCAATGAAATTTTGGCGTGAAAAATGTTCTCTCTTCATTTTTCATATCTTGATCATTGACACGTTTTATTCTCAAAAAGTATAACATATAACAAGGATTTTAATTTTTTTTTTAAATGGCGTATTATCCTTGTTATATTTTAATACTTTTTGAGAACTAAAACGTGCCAAAGATTTATTGTACATGTAAAATATTTGTGAAAAGAAAACTGGGAGTTAGCGGGCAAAATTTTTTATGGCACTTAAACGGATAAAACAAGAGGATTCCGAAATTCTTACAAAATTTCCAGAACATGACAAGTGAACATCCTTAATGTATAATCAGTAACAAGGATTTAAGCTTTCACTTTCGTCTTTAGAGTCTGTCTCAGTCTTCTTTTCGTAAAACAGGTGTATTTTTTAAAAGAATTTTGCCAAAATATTTCTTCGATTTCAAGGCGATCCATATTTCATCAATTTAAGGTGGCTCGGGTGTCTTCCTCCATCTTGGATTCTGAAGTAGCAGATAACATTGGTCTAGATCTTTGATTAAATGTGCAAATTTTGAGAGTAGTATGCAATTTATGTGTAAGACTTTTGATATAATTATAGAAAATTGTATGTTTTATCATAATTATTGCTGTAATTTCTCAAAAACACCTTATTTGTGTTTGATTAATTTTTTTCAACTTTGCCAAATAAGGGGAGATAACTCCGTAAAAGTCATTTTTATAATAGAAAGTGTTGTGAATTTACCTATTTTAATCTGTAGCAAGAAAACAAGTTCGGTGACCCCATTTTTTCTTTTTCTTATCTGAAAGCATGTTATAAGAGCTATCTTCTCACATTATATCTTAAAATTCTATCAGGTAGTTTTCTTTTTATCACACAAAATTTGATTTTCCATGCATAATTTATACAAAATCTGACAATTTTGCACTACCTGTAGCATGAAAAAAAGTCCGGTGACCCATAATTTTTATTATATTTTTGAAAAAAGCATGATAAATACTTCATTTTGACAAATTATTAAAAAATTCTACCAATTTTAATTAAGACGCCCTAGCCACCTTAAGAGGGATTCCGCCTTTTATAATAGTTTCGGATTGAATCATATGGACTAAATGCCTCGCTAGCTATTAATATATTTTTCACACTTTATTGGCAACCGAGAAAAGGGGGACCGATATTTCTAAAGTTGGCAATATTTAACGGAAACTGTCAAAACAATGTACATTTTAGAATGATTACATGTAGATCCAATAGAATATATTTGTATGAAAATTTATAAAAGTTTAGTTGTTTAAAATTTATATTCTTTAAAGTCGGATTGCTCAGATGTGCAGTAAATCCCTTATATGAAAAGTTGCTTAAAAATTTGTATGTTAAAGAACGTAAAGGTGGTTGATCATGAAGTTTAGAGGTATTTACAGACTATACAGCAGTAACAACATAATGTAATGCATTTTGCACATAACAAAAAATAGCAATGACATAACATACAATTGTTTGACAAAACAAATAAGTAATTTGACATAACACAGAGATGCAGTGTAAGATGCAGTGTAAGAAAATAAAGGCACTTACACATAACATAAAGAAGAAATGACAGGACGTAGAAACAAAGCGACAAAACACATTCAATATCTACACTATAAGAAAGTTACGGCGTTTCATAGATATATATCATTTTCATATCTTGTTCATGTTAATACCGAATATTATCTTGTTAATCAGCTCATAAATAAACAATCCAGATTTCAGACTCTTAGTGATTTTATTATTTACACTTTGTGAACGTGATACAATAGCGTTATATTATCCATCTCCGGATTCATATAATATGATTTTGATTTCATGATTATGCATACACTTCATCATATAAAAGATTCTTAGCTTATAAATACTCTTGTTAAAATGGGTTTTGAAAATGGCTAACGTACTTTAGTTTATTTCAAATGAAAATGTGCGTGTGTTTGTTTCCTTTTATTATGACCTAACAATCTATAGATATTAAAGATATCCCAGATAGTATTATTAATGTATATAATACTCATTTACAATAGAAGTGGTTAGGGTTATTGACTAATTAATATAAAAATGCATATGTTTTTAATAATGTGAATTAAAACTAAACATTTGATTATTTTTGAAAACTATCGATACAGAATCAACGAAGTAAGTTTTTCTTGCAAGGCATGCATAACTTGGTATCGGATTCAAATTTGTGTTTTTTATATACTGATCTGGAACAAAGAAGTTTGAAACACCTGTTTTGCATGACATTAATAAAATCTACCCGAATACCAGGAATTCAGCAATAAAAACTTACAAACAGGCGTATTAAAGATTAGAAGACTCCATCGTTAATTGTAGAGCAGAGTGAAGATTAACATGATTGATAAACTGATACATTTTTTTTAACATTTTTTATAATCAATCAAATCACTAAAATGGAATTAAAGTCAGGTTTGATTCAGGAAACTGTAAACCTTGTTATGGTGTCAAGCTTTTGTTATCAAGAATGAAGAAAAGCGGAGAAGATGACAAGGGAGGGGTGTCAGGCAAATACATTGATTCGATAGAAACTATACAAACACCATGACCGAAAGGGTGAAACAGAAAGCAAAACAGTAATTATGACCGCATTAAAATTGAGGGGGTAGACCAAACCGAACCAAAAACCGGATATATACATATATTAAGTGCTCTGGCAAACACAAGCAGAACCTAATCCACATGTAACAGTCACTAGTATATTACTCCTGTTAAAATACGTGATAGAGTTAATCGAGATTATTATTTGAAAGAGAGAAAACACATTGTCATGATTAATGAAAAGCAGATGTGTTTAAAACTGAAAAACCAAATTGAAAAGACGCATGTAACTGTGATACTGTCATTTTGACGTTCCATTTACGTCTGTTTGTGTAATTGCTAGAAAGATAACGTTATCAGTGAGAGTAATACGTAATTAAGACATCAATTTTAATGTTCAGTTGACGTATTTTAGGCAATCTATTTTACATAAATATACCATTAGTTTGTGACGTAAGCAAACTAATTACTGCCAATCTACGTGGTACTGACGTAATCAACATTCCCAATAATTTAGATACAGTACTTTATCGACATGCATTTTTATATTATAAACAAAACTAGTCATCTGTTGTTTTCTATTTAGTATTAGTACACATGTTATAAATTGGTAGCTGATTACACCCGGTTCAGTGCAGTATTATTGTAATCTTAGGTCACTGGCGCTGATTTATATAACTTACGTATACTAAATGAAAATAACACTTTATAAATGAAACGCGTTCGAAGCGCATTTCCGGATTAAACTTCCATTTCGTATTTTATTCTAAAAAAAAAAAAATTAATTGACAATATCTTTTCTGTATTAAAGGGGAAAACGAGAACTTACGGTCAGGCTCTTTGCATATGGTGTTCTTTTATCAACCAAATGAAAGGCAGGCACACATATTCATCATGTTTATCTTATCTCATTTTGCATTCATCACTGTAACTGTTTAAAGGTCAAACAAGATATGAAATTTATTGACATGGTTAAAATAAAATCTTTTAAATAAACATTAATTTTAAGTTTACAAATACTGATTTTTCTGCAAAACGAATTATTTCATTTCGTCATATGTTTCCTATTTATCAGAAAGCAAAACAACACTAGAATTATTAACCTACTAAATATGCATAAATAAATATTTTAACAAAAGTATGTGTAATTCTTTAAACCCGTTTTATAATTTGATAAAAGTAGTTGACGTTAAACACAATTAGAATATTTTTTATAGAAATATGTAACAATAAAATTTTACACAGATGAAGAGGAATATATTCCAATTGTCGTAACCATAACTCGTCCTCCTTTCCTCGCATGCGTCACAAGTGGAGCAGGGTCTGCTTAACCTTCTGGAGCATCTGAGATCTACTGCAGTTTTGTTATAATTTTTTAAAGTGTCTGTTGTTTATACCGGGAACAGTCTTGTCTTTCCTTTTCAAATTTTCATAAATCTTTTTCTGAAACTACATGGCTAAATACCTTCAAACTTTACCTGGATGTTTTCAGTTGAAAAATTGGATCTGGGAATTTTATCCATCGCAGGGTTTCCCCTTACTCACTTTTCTTTTTGGCCGCCTCTCCCAAAATTTGATAGATGTTATGTTGTATTTTTTGACCAAATGACAACTTTTTTGAATCTAAAGGATATGATATACCTGGAACTAGGAAGACTATCAATGATTGTTAAAAGGAAGTTTCAAATTTTTAAATATTGGTTCAAAATCCTGTCAACATATAACTATATATATATAAGCTTCGTATATACAGAAACTTGTATCGAGATTGATCGAAAACGTTCAAAATCTGTAAATTGGGCAAAGTTAATTAGAGATGAACTAAACGACATTGGACTTGGAGATATGTGGTTTAAACATCCAAAGCTCGTATTTGAGGTTGATGTTCCTCGTATTTAGCAACGACATTTAGATATTAAAAAAAACACGACATGTATTCGTAAATTGATAGCAGTAACAAGTGTCGTATCTATAAATACATTATAAACAGCGTTGGTTTTTAATTTTATTTATAGTATATCCCTACTGTGTACCGGAGAGCTCTTTAAAAAATAAGACTTTCTTCAGTTAAAAATATCTACCCAGAAGGTACTATAAGGATCAAAGCAATTGGTTTGCAGGGGCATTAATTGGCACATAAGTGTAGTATTTAACAAAAACAGAAAAAGATTTACAAAGTCTTGGATTTGTCCACATATTTCAAAATCAAATATCACAGAATTCCCGTACTACCACTGCTGTCATATTAGACACTACAAAAAGCGTGAAAGAAAAGTATCAACAGATAGAAAGATTGCATTTATGGTCTGACATAAAAGCACTGAAACAATCAGTGCACTGATCCATAGCACAGAAGTTACCTCATTTAACTTTTATGAAGCACAGGATGGTAAAGGTGCTTGTGATCGCACTGCTGCTACACTCAAGTCAGGAATAATACGGTTCATTAACCAGGGTCATGATGTTGTGACTGCATCACACATGAAGAAAGTAGGTCATTTTGTTTTATATGAAAATAAAAAAAAATGTCGTATGATTGCAAATTAGACAACTCTACAGCAAAGACCGAAACACAAAGAAGTTAATTACAATAGGTCACCTTACGGCCTTCAACAAGGAGCGAAACACATACGGCATAGTAAGCTATAAAAGACCCTGAAATGACAAATGTAAATTTAAATTCAAACGAGAAAACTAAATGCATGATTTATGTACAAAACAATAAACAAAAACAAAATGATATACAGCTAAAAAAAAAAAAAAAAAAAAAAAAAAACAACAGAATTACGGAAAAACAGAATGTGGCGGGGTTAAATATGTTTGCTGGTGCCAAACCCTCCCCCTAACCTAGGACAGTGGTATACCAGTACAACATACGAACAAACAAATTTGTTTCACGTTATGTGTTATCTTACAATTTTCATAAACATAGAGAGAAAAAAAAAACAGAAAATACCAAGGGGACATTCCAATAAAAACAGACCATATAATTAGCATCTTTTCAAAATGTTTTACATGAGGAAAACAAATCACCGACACATATGGAAAAAAAGTTGTTAACAAGTGAAAGGGTAAAAATTATTAAAGCAATGATAATTCAATAAATGTACTTTACTTACCCCAACTATCGCACTCAGTTAATACGTACTATTTTTGTCAAACCACTTTAAAACATATTACAATCCTGGATCTAGAGGGATGTATGTGTCAAGTCATCTTTTGACAAAAAAGATTTGACAGTTCAATTATAAGAATAATTTCTAAGATACAAAGTTCATTTTGGCATCTCTATAACAATTTAGTTGTCATGTTCTAGCTTCAGATATATTCACTTAATTAATTGATAAAGATAGTCAAGGACTTGTCACTAATTCACACAATTCAGTAGACTTTCGTAAATTGTTTTATAACGGGGTATTTGTTATGTTTAGGAAATAGAAACAACTGCCAAGAATGTAAAGTATGTTGTTAGAGTAGTATATTTCAAAGAGCCAGTTCAAAGAGAAAGACATGCTGTCAAAATGAACATCCCATCTCTATCAAGCTTCAACAATTTTGAATTTGAGCAAGACAGCATACGAGTATGGAGACATTTTAACATTTGCAATGGTAACTATATCTTTATCTGTTTTTCCAAGAATGTAGACATATAAGTTTCATTATTAAAAGCTGTTCTACATTTGAGGGCATGGGGACACTTTTTTTAGACCCCCAACCACCCATAATATGAATTTCAATTTTACGTATAATTATTACAAAATTCTAAGGAAATGCAATTTCCCACTATTAATTTATTTAAGTTCCTCCCTCCCCCCTTACCTCCAATAATTTTAGAACAGCCTTAAGGACATAACTGAATTTTATTTTAAAAAGAACCACAGATGTCAGTTTGGGATATTACTGATAGTAATTTCAGTTTTACACATGCAAAAACTTGCATATTGTGTATAATTGTTTAATGGACATAAAGGCAATAGATTATATTTGTACTGAGGTATTCTGGATTGAGTGAAAACAATGGTTGCTATTTAAAAAAAAAAAAATCTGCTCGCAAAACAGTGGCAAGCAAACCATTTATTCATTAAATATCAGCTACTATCAACCAATCAGAATTGATGTTGAAAATTATATTGCATAATAATAAAGTCAGAGTTGGTATATTGAAATTTAAAAATCAATATGGCAGCTTCTTGGAAGTAGACATTTTAGGAAATGCTTTTGTAGAATAAGAATAAACTCATCATAGATACCAGGATTGAAATTTTGCATTTGCGCTAGACGTGCGTTTCGTCTACAAAAGACTCATCAGTGACGCTCGAATCAAAAAAGTTAAAAAGCCAAATAAAGTACGAAGTTGAAGAGCATTGAGGACCAAAAATTCCTAAAAGTTTTGCCAAATACAGCTAAGGTAATATATTCCTAAGGTAGAAAAGCCTTAGTATTTCAAACATGTAAAGTTTTGTAAACAGTTAATTTATAATTATGACCATATCAATGATAATTCATGTCAACACAGAAGTGCTGACTACTGGGCTGGTGAATATTATGGAAGATTAATTGATTGATATGTCATGTTTGACGCCACATTTAGCACTCGTAGCTATCAGAACTTGGCGGCCAGTTTTTATTGGTTGAGGGAGCCATAGTGCCAGAGATAGAACCATGCTCTTCGGCAAGAATACTTGCAATCCTAGTCTATAAGGCAGTAATGTTAATGCAGTCCTCCTTAATTTTCAACGATTCTATGGTAATCTCATTGCGACGTCATTGAAGTCGATTCCATTGGTTGTCGTCACATTTATTCTTACACTGAATGTTATTTCAAAGCTTGAAAAGGCATCAAAACAAACAAGTGCGAGTCAGCTGTTTACGAGGTTTTGACACGATTCTATGATGTTTCTGACGGGAAACAAGATTCATACACAATCATTAGTATTCAAATGTAAGTACAATGTAACTTAATTTATTTTTGTCTTCATACGATGTGTTAAAATCTGTTTACATTAGGTGTTATGTTTTCTTTTTCGATAAAAAGGGGAATCGAATTATCGAATTCCAACTTGAACCTGTTTATTTTATAATCTGACTGATCACTAAGTGTTCGTTCTTTTTTAAGTCGAATAAATTTGGATTCGGGTATATTACACTACTTGTAGAGTTCTTGAGTTCTATTCATTTACAATAAATTGCCATTTAATGTTAGAAAAGTAAATGCAATATGTACGTAAAACATTTACGAATTTGTCTTATCAGACAGGTATATGAGACAAACCTGAAATGGTATTTATTTCATTGATACTTTATTTCATGGAAACTTGTATAGAAATAAAAGTTAGGAGCTCTTATCAAATGCAAAAGTTATGAATGAACAATTTATTGATGTAAAAATAAGACTGAAAGTTTAAATATATTGAATAAAAAACTTCATGGCTTGGAAATGTTTGTCAAAATAAATATATATTATTTTATTCAGAAAAAATGATTCATAATTGCACTTTTCATAAATGTGTCATTTATTTCTCTATTATCCAGTATTCGGCTATATATTGTTTGCACATTATATATATATGTAGCTAGCTAGCTAGCTAGGTAAGTATTTAAGTTTTTAGAGAAAAGGATTTTTTACCGTCATCATATAGCAGCAATAAGATATATATATATATATATAAAAGGTTTATACTGTATAAAATATAGATATCATTGTAATTAAAAATGTATCTTTTATTTGCTTGATCATGATTGTTTGAATAAATTATCCCTTTAAATTGGGCATAAAAGCCTTTCAATTATTCATTTGTTCTCTGTTTTGACCAGATTTGCTGTTATAAGATATTAATTTGCCATAAATAGGATTGACAAGACAGGTAATTAATTTCAGTATAAAAATAAGAAGATGTGGTATGTTTGCCAATGATTAACCAATGATAGTACTTTGGTTTATAAATTTAATCAGCAGTTTAGCCAAAACTCCATTTTTTGTCAATTCAAACTAGATTTGAAATCTATAATTTCATTTAATAAACTGTTTGCATTATGATTGTAATTTAAATTTAGTTGAAGATTTTTAATTTATAAACATTACAACTAAACAAAATGAATTATGTATATAAGTTCAAGCTTAAGCTATCATTTTATTTACATGACTAGAATCACTCTTTTAAATATGATCAGTTAATTTTGTAAAAGTTCAAAACAATAAAGATTTTTTAATAGTTAAGAGCTGTACATCATTAAATTTTACAAACAGTTTCATCATACATGTATTTTCTTGGGTCCTGATTTCACAAGTCTTGTTGACAGGATGATTTACTGATAGTGTGGTTTCAACCATCATTGGCGATAACGGTGATCACAATCTTTTGAAATATTATAATGATCATTGTATATTTACATTTGATTACTGATTTAATTGATGAGGATATATATCATGTATATATATATAGCCTCTAGCCTTTGTTAGTCTAGTATGTTTTTTTTTAATTTTAGTTCATTTATATGTTTTGGAGTTTAGTGTGACGTCCATTTTCACTGAACTAGCACACAATTTTAGTTAGGGGCCAGCTGAGGACCACCTCCGGGTGCGGGACTTTTTCGCTGCATTGAAGACCCATTGGTGGCCTTCGGCTGTTGTCTGCTCTTTGGTCGGGTTGTTGTCTCTTTGACATATTCCCCATTTCCATTCTCAATTTTATATATATGAAGTTGAAAAATTTCAATTTATTTCATACATTTACATGTATGTGTAAAGTTGTGTGTTAAATTATTGTGGTTTTTTTTTACAATTACATGCATTATGACCAACGAGTTGTTAATTTTCATTATTATTATATTTCAGGTCAAATGAATATATCCAAACTGTGAAAAAGTGACCTATATATTTACACTAAAACTAGAACATAGATATTATCATGCCAACTTGAGAAAACCCTGAAAAAGGAGGATTGATTTTCTAAATGTTCATCACAAATGTGTTATTTATAATTTCAAAATTGCTATGAGAATATATCAATGTGAATGGAAAAGGAAAACCCAATGTGATTCATGTACTACAAGGATAAAGTGATTAAAACAAATTTTTCTTTACTTTTAGAAATAAATGGTCCTCATATTAGACATTATTTCTAATTCTATGTTATAAGACCAACTCTCAGAGGGACAACTTCTTCCCTAATGCAGATTTTGAAATTATACCTATATATATCAAAAGGGTCCTCATTTCAGCATGGTATACAATTACAAATATAAATATGCAACAACTTCTCCAACTGACTATTATAAAAGGGGTATAAAGTAGTAAAAAAGACTAACATTATCAATATAGGGGCCCAACTTGTAAAAATATGAAGGAATAACATAAGCATTTTAGATATTTTAAGTTAAATATTAAGGGCTAAGTCCAAAATCTATACAAGCTACTGGTCCCCTGTTTGTTAATCTTTTGCCCCATTAAGTCATGCAAATCAACTCAAATCTTCTCACCTTGTTTTCTTTTAAGTGATAATTAACCAATTGTATAAAGTATAGATCATTTATATATACTTCTTTCAAAATCAATGGACCATCTAGGGGCAACATGAAATTATAATAATAAATAATAAAACAAGTACAACATAACAAATTCAACAATTCTGAGGGAAATAATGTATGATATATTTATCAGGGTCTGGGTGAGATTTACAGAATAATAGAGAATAATGGGCCAATACTGTAGAAAAAATAAAAGAATAGTGAAAAGTAGCCTCCCAAAAAAATAAAATAATATGGTGCTAAACTTTAAAGAATAGAGACTAACAGACACAAACATAAAGAACAGAAAAAAATGACCTAAACATTAAAGAAAACAGAAATGAAGGATCCCCTTCTAGCATGTCTAGACTCTTATTTATCTTTAAAAAAATAAACTTCATTGGTGTATGCTGTACAGTGACCTATAATTATTATTGTTTATATCCACAATATTTGAATATCCTATCTGGATAGTTGTCTCATTGGAAATCTGAACACATCTCCTTATTTTTATATTGACATATAAATGAAAGAATATGACTTGATCTCAAAACAGTAAATATCATAAACTATGAGTGCCTTACAATGCTAGATATGAAAACGAAGATTTTAAAATCCGCTGATGAAACATGTTGTTCTCCAGACCCCTCCCCCTTTTTTCAACCACATATATGATACGCTTATCCAATGGTGCTGAAAACACAAACAAATAAAAATTAAGATGAAAGTGTATAAAAAATGAAAAAATATCATACAGGGTAGAGACACAGCAGCTCAGTTTAATAATTAAAAAGAAAATCAGCGTTCTCAGTTAACTAAGGGGAGTAACTGGTTTGGAACATTGGAAGTTAATTGAGCGTTGTAAAATCGACGATTTAACTGAAATACCGACGACTAAGTCCTAAAAACGACTAGAACAAGGGCATACTGGCCTCTCAGGTCGATTTTTTCCAGAAAGAGTAAATGAAATTACACTATGCTAACATATGGCAAAGAATACAGATAATCAGAGCAGTGACAAAAATGATCCAGAAACTGCAAAAAAAGGCACAAAATGTGAAATGAATCTGTTTTTCTATGCAAGATCTTTAAGAACAACACTTTGCAATGATTTTTTAATAAACTTTAGATCATAAGCTAATCATTGGTGTCTTCAATGATATATTTACGTATGACCATGCCCTTGTTCTATTACAATTTATTTGTCAGTATTCTGCTTTCTATTTCTGGTGGTCACGTGACTTTTTTTCTGGGTCTAGATATTGATTTTTTTTTTCGAAGAACCACATCTTTTGTATTTATACACACCAACTATACTATGATTAAAGACAGCTTCACATTTATTGGACCCTAAATGTGAAAATGCTAAATTTTTTGTTCATTTTCAAGTGCGTATCAACCAAAGTAATGATTGCGACAAAAAATGGAAAAAATGTAACTAAAAAGAAAATACAACCACCGACAGCTACAAAAAACATGACGTAAAATAAGAATCAAACAGATGGAAACCGGTGATCAAAACTCTTATGTACATTTTTTAATTTACAAATACATGTAAAGAATTATATATAAATCGTAAGATCTCAATACAAAGAGAGACTGGGTGCATCGACAGAGTTACATAGTTAAATTTTTTCTTTCAAATTATGGCACAAAATATCAGTTATGGCAGTTTTAAAGCGTCATAACAACAACTTTCTGCGCTTACAAGATTGTCTTATTGTCAATTTTCATTATGGCTTTGGTGTAGTCTGTTTTTCCTAGACTTTTGGTTTTTGATTATCGTTTCGATATTGACATTGTCTTTAAACATAGAACGTCATAAAATGCAGCAGTTTTGGTTATTTATTTGATCTTAGATCATATTACTAAGAAATGACCTTACGTTATTTTCTCATGTTGTATCAACTGAAGTTTTATTCATTCATTTAACACAAACTATGCTGCTTTATGTCGAGTAAGTAATATTATATGACAAACATTTTCTAATAAGTTTGTTTTATAAATTCATATAAGTTCCATGTGTTTAAATTTATATGTTTTGTTTATTGAAGCACGTAGCTGCAATACTTTAAATTGCTTTGGATATCACACACAATGAAACCACATTCCCGTTGTGTGGACGTCCACCGAATTTACAATAAGTGTAATTTAATAGTAGATTACTCTTAACTGACGAATTATGTTCATTTCAATGCCACTTTTCTTCAGTATTGCGTCTAGTAAAACGTCTGAAAAACAAAGACTGAAAACATTAAAACGGACAATATCTAACATAAATGCAACATGAAAATCAACATAAACCATTTGAGTAGCACATTTTATCAGTATAGTGGGATTTGAACACATGTGTATGTGACAACCGGGCCCGGACTGTATCCACCGCACTAAACCACTCAGTCAACTAGGCTTTATGAAATATAGATTTAGTGCCTCGACGGCTCTTTTCAGGTTTTGTTATTTAAGGTGACAGTAGTTAACTTATGCTAACTTCTCGTAAATCGGCAAAGAACAGACGGTAACAAAAGTTTAAGCATCTTTATCCTTATATTATTCATATTTCATTAAACAATAACCTATCCAGAGGAATTTAAATGACTGATTGCAAATAACCTTGCATTAATTTAGATAAAAAGAAGAAATATTGGCATTTTTAAACAATGTGAATAAAATTTTAATATCTTTTCACTGATCTTCATCATAAATTATGAAAAAAACAACCTATTCTGATATACAAAAAGAACTAAAATCCAATTGCAGCCATGATTTCCATTACAATAAAGATTTCTTAATGAAAACAGACAAAAGTTTAAGTATGTTTTACCTTATATTATCCAGAGGCATTAAACATGACTGATTGTAAAACATAACTTATCCTGATGCATTAAACATGACTGATTGTAAACCATAACTCATCCTGAGGCATTAAACATGACTGATTGTAAAACATAACTTATCCTGAGGCATTAAACATGACTGATTGTAAAACATAACTTATCCAGAGGCATTAAACATGACTGATTGTAAAACATAACTTATCCAGAGGCATTAAACATGACTGATTGTAAAACATAACTTATCCTGAGGCATTAAACATGACTCATTGTAAAACATAACTTATCCTGAGGCATTAAACATGACTCATTGTAAAACATAACTTATCCTGAGGCATTAAACATGACTGATTGTAAAACATAACTTATCCTGAGGCATTAAACATGACTGATTGTAAAACATAACTTATCCAGAGGCATTAAACATGACTGATTGTAAAACATAACTTATCCAGAGGCATTAAACATGACTGATTGTAAAACATAACTTATCCAGAGGCATTAAAAATGACTGATTGTAAAACATAACTTATCCAGAGGCATTAAACATGCCTGATTGTAAAACATAACTTATCCTGAGGCATTAAAATGACTGATTGTACAACGTAACTTATCCAGAGGCATTACACATGACTGATTGTAAAACATAACTTATCCAGAGGCATTACACATGGCTGATTGTAAACATAACTTATCCTGAGGCATTAAAAATGACTGATTGTACAACGTAACTTATCCAGAGGCATTTAAAATGACTGATTGTAAAATAACATTGCATTATCTTTGATAAAAAGAAGAAATATTGGCATTTTTAAACAATGCGAACAAAATTTTAATATCTTTCACTAATATTCATCCTATTTTATGAAAAACAACCCATCCTTATATATAAAAAAAATACTAAAATCTAATGGAGGTTCACGATTTCCATTAAAATAAAGATATAACTACTTTCTTAATTAACACAAACACCATGGATCCATAATCTAGTTTAGACCGAACGAGTGATCTATATAAATCTAATAAAATGTTGCGATCAGCACCCAAGTCAGTGCTAGCCCCAAACTTTAAAGTATCCAAAGCTTTTAGACACTTTGATTTTACCATTTTGATATGGGAAAGGTTAACTTTCTATCAAAAATTAGATCAATAAATTTGGTTTCATCGACCATTCTAATCTGGTTTCCGAAAAAGTAAATCTCAGGATCAAAATGAAATTTCCGTTTGTTGCATAAATGCATCTCGACGGTTTTTGAAGTAAAATTTTTAATCATTTTCAGAAGCCCATTTTCAATTCTACCAAGAGCTAATTGTAATTGACGATTTATTTTACTCATATATTGGCCTCTGTAATGTATTAAGAAATCATAAACGTACACAGAACCTTCAATATTGCTTTTTACAACATCAACATGACTGTTTGAGGGACACCAATCTCCTTATCATCAAGTTCAGTCATGTTTGAGTTTAAGTAATGGGTCTTTTAACTTATAACTTACTTCTAACTTCAAAGATCAAAATGTTCCCAAGCACCTGTCCTACCTCCATGACAAACATTAAGTTGTCCCTGCATACAATGCCCCAAAAATATATCGTTTGTTTGTTAATCGCATTTTAACCAAATATGAAGAACGGAATTTTCATTTCCTCTACTGAATCCCAAATTACACCAGTGTCCATACCAATAATGTTCTAGTTCTTGGTCTGCGAAATGCTCCACAAAACTATTTCAAAACAATAAACATATGTTTCAGCAAACAAAACCGGACTTCACTACAACCCTAAAGGAGGTGATACTAAAATATTTTAAAACAACTGTTCGACTACTTACATAATGAAAAAAATAATAGTCTGACTTCGTTTCATAAAAACGGAAGACAATCGCAGATAGTAGTATATAGGTTTAGGATGTGACAAATCATACTTTGTAAAATTCACCCTGATTAAAGGAAAAACTTCACTGAAACTGACAAAAAGATGTTCTATTGACAACATGTTGGGTACATTTGTTTCGATTGATTGATTGTTGATTGGTTAACGTACAGTTTCAAATATTGCATGCATGTTTAGGACGAAAACAAATAATCAATAAATACAATAGGTAGGTCTTGTAATAGTGGCCGTCCGGGGTTAAGGTCGGGGAAATTTTGACTGGCACTGGGAAATGAAGGTTTATTGGATAGGGGCAGAAATTTTACCTTTCAACAGGCTACCCCGAACGTGGTTCTGAACTTGTACATCCTACATAGCCAACGGATGCCTCACTTTGGCAAGGGTTTAACTGCCGGCCGGAAAAAGACCAAGAGTGACCATATTTCTTTTCCCCAGTCACCCTTGGGGGTGGTTACATTTGGATGTGCGGAAGTAAATGTAAACGCATTGGCAAATTTGTTTATGTCTTTTCTGATTGTGATCATTTTAATTGCACGAGACGCTCACCGTGTCGACACAACTAGTCTTCCTCCATTTTAGTACATGCAATTCCTTCAGGTTAATTTTTTCCTCTTAATTTGTATATTGTATATTGAATCACGAGAATTGAACATCGATAAACTATTACTGACACTAATTGATAAAATAATCCTAAATGATCGGGTTTTTTTTCTAGTTTAAAGGTTATGCTTTGACAATTGAATATTTATAAATCTTAGTAGTGGGCGATGTTGTTTTAAATAAAGGCAACAGTAGTATACCGCTGTTCGAAATTCATAAATCGATTGAGAAAAAACAAATCCGGGTTACAAACTAAAACTGAGGGAAACACATCAGGCCGATCTTCATACTATCAACATTCCAATGTAGTTACTGTATTGACATGGATGTGTACACTAACAAACCCACATGTGCGGAAAAACAAATAATTCAAACGTTTGAAGTTGATGTCAATACTCACTAATATTTTCTCTGATTAGCTATAAACTACACGGTTGTCCATATCTTTTCCTTTTTATAAACATTCATATACATTTTAGCACTATATTGACATGACTTTTATCATTAAATTGTCCGTATATTAGTACTATCTTTATAAACTGATATTTAATTGAACCCGGCGTATTGTCTTTTGTATTTGAAGTTGTAACACAACTGCGTACAATGAAATTGTTGTCTTAAGTCAATTGTACTGTTTAATATATGTCTGTATTTATTTTTGAAATGTCAGTAGACTTAATTGACTAATGTACGTTTATTTTTCTTTCTTTTAAATGATAAATATTTTAACTGTATTGAAATAATAGAAACGAGTACTTAATGTAAGACTCTTGTATATGCTTATTTATAAACCAGAAGAAATTTGCAAATAAACACGTTTATCATCTTTAAACATTTGTAACCTCTAGTCAATTCTTCATTTTGAATATTTGAAGGCCGAACAAGTTATCTAATATATTGATTTGTCTAACATATAATCCATAAAGATAAATAAAGACCTTAAAATAGTGTCTTCTTAGTTTAAATGTTTGCACTATATCTTCTTTTCTTAAGATAACATCAAATGTGTTTCATCAAGTCACGTACTGAAAGGACCAGTAATCTTTTTTACACGTCACTTGGCTAATTATTTTGTTTTACTTTTATTATTATCAGCGTGCCAATAATTATTTTATAATCTTGTGATTTGAAAGGAGGGAGTCGTTATATGCCTGAACCGTTCTCAAAAAAAATTCATAGTATTTTAGTTAGTATTTGCGGCTAAAACCGAGTTGAAATTTCGAATCCCTTCAAAGTATGACAAGAATGGCAATTGTAATGTAGAAATTTTTCTGTGATTTACTATATGGCGCATTTAACTTTTAAATGGCAATTTCATGAATAAATACTTGTTGCTTAATGTCCAGTGGCAAATATTTCATGCATGTTCAGGACGAGAACAAATTAACAATAAATACAATAGGTAGGTCTTGTGATAAGAGGCCGTCCGGGATTAAAGCATCAAAGGAATTTCGACTGCCACTGGAAAATGAGGGTATATTGGATAGGGGCAGAAATAAAGCATTGCAACAGGCCACCTACAGACTCTTCAAAGAGTTGTTGCAAGGGTTCATAACTTGCAGAGAGCGTGACACTTTCTCTTCACCAATGATCGGATTTAATTTGCCAATTCTGACTGGACGTGGCTGCGTACTTGTACATCATGAACAGCCAAACGGACGCCCCACTTTGGCAAGGGTTTTACTGCCATTCAGAAGAAGACAAAGAGTGACCATATTCATACTGTGGAAAAAGGGGAGAGGGATTTCATGCATGTTTAATTAAATTGAATATGAGAAACAGCATATTCCCAAAAAATGTATTGTGTGTCAAATACCATATTTGGTAACGTTTTTGCTAATATTTAAATTCTTTTAAAAAATGAAGCTATTTTGCAAATGTACCTTTCTTCGCACGACTTGGATGCATCAAGCAAGTAGACTTCACCAAATGTACAAATATGAGAAATGATAGTAGACGATCTTCTTGTTAATTCATAGATTTATAATATCGATATATTTGCGATTTTAAAGGACAAAAACATGACACTTTGGATCGTCTTCGTAATATTGAAATTGGAATTAACATAGAAAAAAGTTCACAACCAGGAAGCTAAAATCATCACTTTTGTCTAAAAGTTTTGTTTTTAACCGACCCTAATTGTCAATTTCTAGATGGCAGTCAAGATATGAGGTAGCCTTAACTGTATCTGATGTATCATTTATTTAAGTTCGATGGGATAGATGCAAACACTACTACAAATATGTTTTATATTTATCAAACGTTCGTAACGGCAGGTTCAACTGGGCGATGCTTTAGGACTTAATTCAAATAGACGGCATAAAAAAGCCCTCAAAAATGTTTCTTGAGACAATACAATAATTTAAAAACTCATGTCGTAGTACATGGGTAATTGCATTTAAAATGATGTTATGGATCGACCTTTAAATTTATAATACACTTATATAATTTTTCTAATTTGTTAAACCTGTTCATACATGAAGACCACGACATTTACTCTTCTATAAAACTGCCGTCTGAAGAATACATAATTGCGCATTAAGGATCTGAAATGAATAAGACGTAGCCGAAGTGTTTTTTAGACTAAGTTAAATCTCGAACATATCAGTTCAAGATGCACATACAAATTCATTTCACACTAATTTTAAATCATTTTTATCAACACATTTCCTCTCTGCCTGTCATGAATTTGACCATGTTTTTATGATTCATTCTCAAAATGATTCAACTAAAGTTTTTTTTATAATAATAAAATTGAGAATGGAAAAGGGGAAAATGTCAAAGAGACAACAACCGGACCAAAGAGCAGAAAACAGCCGAAGGCCACCAATGGATCTTCAACAAAGCGAGAAAATTCCGCACCCGGACACCCCTAAACAAAAACGTGTACTAGTTCAGTGAAAATGGACGTCATACTAAACTCCAGACTTATATAAATGAACTAAAATTACAAATCATACAAAAATAAGGCTCATTGTAGACGAGAATACAATTTATTACAAAATCTCTGTTTTGTTGATCTGGTATTGCTGGTCATGTAGTCTGATTAGTTTCTCTCTATCTTCTTTAGGTTTTGCTCATAACACAATAGAGGGTAAAACAATCCTCATTTAAGGGCAATAACTCCTATAAAGAGTGACAGTCTAATACCTATATCGGCAAAATTTGACTTGTTAGTAGATCTTTCCTTGCTGATCATTTTTTTGATTAAAAGTGTCTACTTATCTATTTTATATATAACAATATAAGTCAAAACGCAAAACAATGATAAAAATCGTCAGCAAAGGGCAATAATTCAAATAAGGAGTCGACTGACTTAAGTGGGATGAGTATATCATATCACCGGTCATATATATATATATATAAGTATGATGTGTATATATTATCACCGGTCATATATAACGTAAGTATGATGTGTATATCATATCACCGGTCATTGATAACTCAAGTATGATGTGTTTATCATATCACTGGTCATAGATAACTTAAGTATGATGTGTATATCATATCACCGGTCATAGATAACCTAAGTATGACGTGTATATCATATCACCGGCAATTGATAACTCAAGTAGGATTTGTATATCATATCACTGGTTATATATAACTTAAGTATGATGTGTATATCAAATCACCGGTCATAGATAACTTAAGTATGATGTGTTTATATCACCGGTCATAGATAACTTAAGAATGATGCGTATATCATATCACCGGTCATATATAACTTAAGTATGATGTGTATATCATATCACCGGTCCTATATAACTTAAATATGATGTGTATACCATATCACCGGTCATTCATAACTCAAGTATGATGTGTTTATCATATCACCTGTCATAGATAACTTAAGTATGATGTGCAAATCATATCACCGGTCATAGATAACTTAAGTATGCTGTGTATATCATATCACCGGTCATAGATAACCTACGTATGACGTATATATCATATCACCGGTCATTAATAACTCAAGTAGGATGTGTATATTTTATCACTGGTCATATATAACTTAAGTATTATGTGTATATCATATCACCGGTTATAGATATTTTAAGTATGATGTGTATATATGACCGGTCATAGATAACCTAAGTATGACGTATATATCATATCACTGGTCATTAATAACTCAAGTATGATGTGTATATCATATCACCGGGCATAGATACCTTAAATATGATGTGTATATCATATCACCAGTCATAGATAACTTAAGTATGATGTGTATATCATATCACCGGTCATATATAACTTAACTATGATGTGTATATCATATCACCGCTCATTGATAACTCAAGTGTGATGTGTTTATCATATGAACGGTCATAGATAACTTAAGTATGATGTGTATATCACATCACCAGTCATTGATTACTCACGTATGATGTGTTTATCATATCAATGGTCATAGATAACTTAAGTATGATGTGTATATCATATCACCGGTCATTGATAACTCAAGTATGATGTGTTTATCATATCACTGGTCATAGATAATTTAAGTATGATGTGTATATCAAATCACCAGTCATAGATAACTTAAGTATGATGTGTTTATATCACCGGTCATAGATAACTTAAGAATGATGCGTTTATCATATCACCGGTCATATATAACTTAAGTATGATGTGTATATCATATCAACGGTCATATATAACTTAAATATGATGTGTATATCATATCACCGGTCATTGATAACTCAAGTATGATGTGTTTATCATATCAACGGTCATAGATAACTTAAGTATGCTGTGTATATCATATCACAGGTCATAGATAGCTTAAGTATGATGTTTATTTATCACCGGTCATAGATAACCTAAATATGACGTGTATATAATATCACTGGTCATTGATAACTCAAGTAGGATGTGTATATCATATCACTGGTCATATATAACTTAAGTATTATGTGTATATCAAATCACCGGTCATAGATAACTTAAGTATGATGTGTATATATGACCGGTCATAGATAACCTAAGTATGAAGTGTATACCATATCACTGGTCATATATTACTTAAGTATGATGTGTATATCAAATCAACGGTCATAGATAACTTAAGTAGGATGTGTATATCATATCACCGGTCATAGATAACTTAAGTAGGATGTGTATATCATATCACTGGTCATAGATAACTTTAGTATAATGCGTATATCAAATCACCGGTCATACATAACTTAAGTAGGATGTATATCATATCACCGGTCAATATTTCTATTCCGATTCCCAAATAGATTACTATTCAGATTGGTCACTTCAACTTACTCATATGTTTATCGTTGATATGAACTTTTAAAAATATTTCAAATTATGAATTCAAAATGCCGACACCTACATATGGATAGATGGGCGCTTAATGTACAGCGGCAACTATAACATAAATATGTAGGCTGAAAATAATGTTTATGTTATATGTTTATGTGGTATGAATGTATTCAGCTTGTACAAGACCAGCATGCTGAGATGGATGTTAAAGTTCTACCTTTTAATATTATCCTCGCTCCAAGCTACTTATATTTGATCTAATTCTTAAATTCAGCGTGTATAGCGGATAGCAGTGTAAAATAGATATCAACAACCTCCCACTTTCGAGCTTAGCACAACGTTCATTGCGACACCATGGATTCAGTATTCATACCGTACTAATACTTGATTTGTAAGAACTGAAATAGTTGATTAAAGGTTAAAGATAATCGTTCAAAATGTACGTTCAATAATTTGGTCGTAAAGCAAAACAACAAAATCCGAAATCAAATTTGAGGAATACACGTGTATTGAACCATTTTATTGCTTAACTTACAGTAGATTTTTATTTTCAATAGATGCAAAACCTTAAAAATTTGTTGTCTCATGTTATGTCAATTTGTTTAAAGAAACCGCTTTTATTCCGTTTCGCACTTTACAGGCACCCCAAACGCTATAATGATACATATGTTCTGTTTTGGCCCGTTGTCAAATTTTAAAATGATTTTTAGAGTTTTAAATTTGAATTATTTGGTCAAAATTTCAAATTTCAAAACTTTGGAATTTTGATATTTTAAATTTTAAATCTTTGATCAAGTTTCAAAAAAACTAAAACTTAAAAAAAATTGAAAAATTTTAATTGATAAGCTGGCTGGTGATCAATGTCAATGATAATTCATGTCAACACAGAAGTGCTGACTACTGGGCTGGTGATTAATGTCAATGATAATTCATGTCAACACAGGAGTGCTGACTACTGGGCTGGTGATTAATGTCACAATCAGTAGACAAACAGACCATACGACAACCCTGGTATAGAAAAATATAAGAAAACATATCCATAGTGAATTTAGACACTCACACATCGTATAGGTCATTAGGGTACGCATTGTAGGATAAAAATAGTAAATTTACAGAACATTACAGTAGAAATGGTTGTTTGATATAAGAACTTGAACGACATGTCCACTAGTGGAATCGACCAAGTGTTTGTCAGAATTCCACAGATCATTAACCAGACGTGCTTTTCATAAATCGTTTTAACGGGTGAAACCATCAAATATGATATTCGTGTATCATAATTTTAAAATATTCTCGAAACTGTCAATATTGAATGGCAAAATTAAAATAAATGATATGATATTTCAATTATAAGTATGAGTCTTGTGATTTATATATAATTGTTGTTTATTTGACAACAATCGATAATCATGTATGAAGAAGTTTTCAAAATGTGTAAAATCTTAACATTATTCACATGGATTTTACTTTCTTAATCGTGAATTTTAATAGTATATCCTAAATTTAAAATATCTCTCGAAACTGTCAACATTGAAAGGCAAAATAAACATGAACAAGTTCGAGTCTAGTCATTTATTTCCCGTTGTTTGTTTAACCACACTCGATTATCTTTTATGAGATTTATATAGTACAATAATGTACAGTAGTAAATCCTATATACAGGGTAGTAAATTCTTCTTTTTCAATGTTAAACTGGTTAACGGTAATTTATATTCATCTTTGTTTCATTTTCTTTAAAGTTTCGACCTTAAGTCGGGTGAAAAATACAAACAAGATAGGGGAAAGAAGTATCCCATCACATTTTAAAAACAAAATAACAATGGAACAACTGTTATTTGGACTTTCCTTGCCACTTCGGGTTTCTATATTTACCATCATTACTTTTAAATACAAATAAAACATGTGACACGATATTATTAATGTATGCTCTGTTCAAATCAAATCCCCTGAAGATGGAGAGATCTCATTTAAAAGTGTGGGTTTCATGTAAACAATAAATGTATAAGTATGACAATATCAATGCTTACTCTTGTCAACACAAAAGTACTGACGAGTATGCTGGTGATATCAAGAGGTTGTAAACAGCTTTGAAATGCACAGCATTATGTAACTGTTCACAGGAGTATGGGAGAAAACTGAATGGTAACAGGGAAAATAGTTGGATTTAGATGTTGTTTAAATTATTAATGTTCTGAAAGAAAAAGAGGCGGAAGATACCAAAGGGATATTAGTCGAAAAGAAACTGACAACTGTGACAACCTTTTAAATGTTCAATTACAATAGTTATGCAAGAAACTACTTTTGAGACTCCTGAATTGGGACAGGCACATAAAGAATGTGACGGGTTAAACATGTTTGAAAGCGTCAATCCTTCCAATAACCTGGGAAGGCAGTGTAACGACAAAAGACAATAAAAAATACAAAACTTCAATTTAATATGAAAGACAAATATGTTTTCATTGCAGGATAATTGAAAAAAATTGTCTTAGATCACGTAAATATTAATTATAACTGTGCAAATTTACACCTTGTCGGGGGAGCCATTTTGAAATGTATTATAACATATCTTTCTTCGTCAAATCACGAAAATTGATGTCCTCGAAATTAAATGATTTCAAAGTATTCGAAGTTCATCACTACATCACCTATTGGTCAATGCATTTGAAAAACAGTCTTGCTCATGAATATTTAATTAGCCTATTTGATTGGTTTCCTAACAAACTCATTAAGCATACCAACCAGTTAGATTGGTGATTTTATAATATATTCAATCACAAATTTTAGTATTAAGATAATGTAACGGACATTGCTAAACACATCTAGTAGATCAGTTACGTAAGAACTAAAAAAAAAACACCATAGAAGCCAATACGATTCGACCGTTGGTTGTTAGAATAAGGAACACAGTACAGGTAAAAATGGGTTACGACGATGGAAAGCTTGGATTCATTGATTGTTTGTTGCCTAAAGTCCAGTGAAAATATTTTATGCATGTTAAGGACGAGAAGAAATTAACAATTAATATAATATGTAGGTCCTGTAATAGAGGCCGTACGAGATGAGATGAGGTTAAGACTGCCACTCGAAAAAACGAGGGTTAATTGGATACGGACAAACATTTGGCCTTGCAAAAAATATTTTTGTAAGAACTCATGCCATTAAAATTACATTAGGCACCATATAGACTGATAATCACTGGTGGTGCATAAATGGCTGCGGATTTACGTTGAAATAATCTTTCTACCAAGCGAATGTTCACTGTGCATTATTTAAATTACATGATTGTTTTAAACACTTTAAAAGATTTAACTGTTTAAAGAGGCCGTTGAACAATTGTTGACACATCAAACACTGTACAAAAATATGAACATGTAATTACCTAACTTTTTGGAAACATTTTATTTACTATTAATTTTTTTTTATATCCGGAGCACGTGACGTCATTCTTTGGTTTCATGGGATTTAATATTGACCAAGCTATAGTTCTCTGTGTTGTGATCTATTGATTGATTTTTCGTTGCTTATCGTCAAGTGGCAATAATGTGCATGCATGTTCAGGACCTGGACAAATTAACAACTAGAGCAGCGTTATCATTAACACAAATGCGAGCAGTGAATTGCGAAATTCATATGCTTTACTCAAGTCAACAATAGTTTGAAGTATCGATCAATCCAAATATGATTGGCTGCTAAAAATCAAGATTTGAGTAAAAAAAAATAATTCAGCAACACATTACTTTAAAGCGTAGGGCTCGAGGTTAACGCACGGAAGATTTCATTTTCTGTTAATATCACCAGGAGAAATATCCCAGCTCCCCAGAAAATCAAAAGGTGCCTGAAGTCGAATGATTGTTAAGAAATATTAATGTCGATGATTTTGTGCTTTACATATACCACAATTTTGTGGTCGTTTTGTACATATAACTTTTAGAAAGTTTTTTTTTTTTTTTTTCAAGTAAATTTGATCCTTATCTTAAATTATTTTAAATCTATAATATTTACAGTTAATGATTGTTTTTTGCTAGTTTAAGTCAAAGTTCAATGATCTCAAGTTGAATGCAAAATTTAACCATAATCTAAGACTTATCACTTTTACTGGTCCTTGGCTTTACAAGGGGACGTCCATTGGCTAAGTAGACGAGAGGCGAAAGATACCAAAAGGACATTGAAATTCACAATGTGAAAATAAACTGATTTGCAAACCTTAAGTCCAGTTAAGCAAATTCTTGCATTTGTTCGACAAATTTTAACAAATAATATGCGCTTCTAAAAATCATAGTCTGCTGTGTTCATAAGAAATCACAATGAAGAGACTCTTTAAAATTTAACTTTTTCATAATTCTGCAACCAAATTACTTTATGTATCATTTATATCGAAATTGCTGAAGTGAATCCACACATAACTAAGAATGAATGATGGTAAGTTTTTTGCCATAAATAACAATATATAATGCTCGAAGCCAATAAATTTGAAAATCCAAAACTTGTACAAACCTTGAAGACGTCATACAACTAAAACGGACAGGCAAAAAATCAAAAGCCGGGCAGGTAATCAAAAATTTAAAAAGTAAAATAACAAAAATACCAAACTCCAAGGGAAATTCAAAACGGAAAGTTATAAAATGGCTCAAACAATAAAGGAGATACATTTCTTGATTTGAAATAATTTAACAATTTTAATAACAGTAAATTTGTGTACTGCCAGTATCGAAGTACTTCGGTACTGGCTCCGTCTTTTCATTTCGTTATTTCTTTTCTTTTGTGTTATGTTTTAACTCCTGATGTCTGATCATTTCTGACAATAAATGGGATACTTGTGTGAAACGTATTCCACTATTTGTATATACATCTTTTGCAGTATCATACTACTTTAATTGTATCTATTGATATTATCAATGAAATATTTTGTTTACGATTATTCATATGGAAAAAACTAAACAATAGAATGTTTAAAAATACATACCAAAACGATTTACACATTTCGAAGATAACAATGTGAATTATCCTTCTTTCTGTCATATTAAAAGATACCAGAAGATCTCAACATTTCTAATATACTTTCATTCTATAATGTACAAAAGCAATTTCAATACAAATCTTCATAAAGTTGACATTTTGCTGAATGTATTGATTATTGGTATTTTCTTTAGCCTTGGAGGAGGTTAGTGAAACAGATATTCAGTATTAAATATCCTTTGAAAAATTTGAAAAATAACAATGATTATTAAAATGTTTAAGAATCTAAGGAACATTTACCTCATGCAAAGCTGATACAACCATTAATAATCACACATAAAACATAGCTGTGCTTTTCTGTTCTTTAAAGTTTAAAGAGATGAACAGGTTTATTTACATAATTTATAATCTAAGGAACCTTGAATTTCAACGTAAAGGCTATACTATCATTGAAATGTGAGTTTGTGAATGTGAAGATTTTATATCTACATTATCTTTTGGTCATGTTAATAATAAAATAACAAATATAACTCCCGATGTTCTACAATGCTGACAACGAACACGTCACCTTTTTCACGATTATTTAATTACCTCAATTATCGTCAAGAACATTGAAGTACTTCAAGAAATTCTCTGCGAAGTGTATTATCCAAAAGCCCGAAATATCGTTAACATTAATCCATCGATTGGAAACACAACTTTAAAATAATGATGGATTCAGTCGTGGATTATGCCAGACAATGGGTAAATGGTAAAAGGAAAATATAAAATCTAAAGTTCACTGCACAAACTTGTTAAATGCCATAAATTCAATATTTTACATTTTGATCTTTAACGAAAAATGGTTACAAATTGTAGCTAGCATGTTGCGTCTACTCTTCCGCCTGTTTGTAAGACATGTTAAATAATGAATTTAAAAGTATTATAATATATTTGTCTTCTTAAAACTCATTCTGATAGTTTGGTTTATTTTCTAAATCATCCGCATTACACACTGTGCAGCAGTTGCAACTGTAGTAATTTATAGCATGAAGCTGCAAACCAATATTTTACGAATTGTACGTTTTTTTTTATCTGATCTTGATTTTTAAAGGCTAAAATTATAAAAATATACCCCACAAGTCCTAAATAACAATAATATAAAGAACACGTTTAACTGTTTTGAGTTACAAATTGTAAATATAATGTAACTTCAAGTCTCAATTAAATCAAAGGTATCAATCTATCTTCAATTTTATTTTAGGAAAAAGCTACTTAGTAGTCTTAAAGACCAATCTTTAACCCATAATCGTGACTGTCAATATTGAGTTAAGTTAGGAAGGCAACGAATGTCTTTGAAGGATTAGATTTTATACTTGATGAACAAAAAAGAGACTAATGTTTGGTTAAAATATAAAGAATAGAGAATAATAGGCAAACAATACATGTGTGAAGGATAGAGAAAACTAATCTTAAATATAAAAGAATACCGCCTCTTATAGATGAATTGACATACAATGTAAACAAATCTACAAACGTATTTTATAATGACACTTGATTTCCATTCGTTTGATGTGTTTGTGGTTTTGATTTTGTCAATGGTTAAGGGACTTTCCGTTTTGAATTTTCCTTGGAGTTCGGAATGGTTGTTATTTTACTTTTGTATACCTTTTTGTTTTTAAAATAGTCATTTTCAAAATACATTTAACGTATATGTAATGTTAAAAGATACTTGTATAAGTGATAACCCTGACATGTCTAAAAACAGTCTTTTCTCGAAAAATTATGTACGCGCACGATGTTATCTAGTTACAAAACAAAAATAACCCCCTAAAAAATCGGCTGATCCCACGGGGATGTATTTCTGTGAGGGTACACACAAATATGCCCCTAGAATTGGTCCTTTTTTATCTGTTTAAACATATCAATGGTTTGCAATTTCACCAAAGTAAAACGTCCATGGGTCAAAATGTTCACCTTTCATTAAGCTATCTGTATATATCCCAAACGGACGCCCCACTTTGGAAAGGGTTTCAGTGCCGGTCGAACTTGTAGTGACCATAATTCAATTCCCAAGTAATTCGAAACCATCAAAGAAATGAATGAACAATCGATGCAAAGAGACGAATAGATTTGATGATGAATGAACAGACTGCAATTAGTAATTTAAAGTACCAACTTAGTTTATGGAAGGGGGATGCTATGTTGTTGGTTTTTTTTTCTATTTGTAATGACATTTTATCGCAGAAAAGTGATTATTTTTCAACAATTTTCAAACAGTGACAATAACTCATTAGTTAATAAAACTGATTGATTGGTTGTTGTTTGCTTAATATCTCCTTCTTGTTATGAACGAAGTTATGAAAGAGAACAAATGAACAAAACATCAATTAGTAACAAACTTTTCTAAAATTGTCCGTTTATAAATTTTGAATTTATAAAGAAACTAAGGTTTCAACTACCTCAGGCAAAGTTGACCTTAGATGAATTTGGCTATTAGGTATTTTTGTCATATAGCTTTTCAACTGTTTCGGTACTTATACATCCCTCGGATTTTAAATGTTTGGCATTGAGCTTTCCTGATGAAGGTAAATCCAGAAAAGCGCTCCGGACGCATGGAATTATTAAACGTGTTGTTTTCAATTTTTTAGCAGGTTCTCTAATTTAGGTCGGGGAATTTGGACTAACTAAAACTGAGGCATTTAAACTATTGCGAGCATTTATTGTTGCTATTATTAAAGAATGGACGAAAATGCAAGATTAATATTTGATATTTTAGCAAATTGTTTATACAGATATATGTATATAAAAGAATGCGAGTTCTGATGCGATTTTCAACGTCATTATACCACGAACATTCTATTTCTGTTACCTTGTTAACTTTATATCACATTACCATTATCTGCGCTAGTGAAATACTGCATCAGTTGTGATTGAGGACAGTTATACTTTTCTGCATGTCTCGCAACTTGTCCTGAGTATAAATTTATATAATCACCATTACAAACAAGACATAATAAAATCACGCATTTCCAGAAACAATTCTGTTATATTATGGAATTTAAAATAACAGGCAAAATGCAGATTCAATTGACCTCAACTTATCTCCAAAATGAGGGTAAACTTAAACAGTAATGCTGTGGCTAAAGAAATGGAAAAACGAAAATGAGGTTACACGAAATATTTTTTTTTTTCATTTTTTATTTAGAATGTCACATTTGTTTACGGCCAGACATTTAAAAGATCGCCTGCAAATAGTCGTGGCAAAGATTAGAATGGAGAAAACAACTTGACATAAAGCTGTATGAAAACACTTTGTATGTTGTAGGTGGCATTGGCATTTGCACCGCTTATCTAAACGCAATCAGGAGTAGTTCATATGAAAAAGTTGTTTGCCAGCATTCCCCAAATGTACTGTTCACGGACTAGTGCATGAACGAGATGCCAACATGTAAAGATTTGTTGGCCGGCAATGACTATGTGTCCTTTTATTGCACATCATCAACCATGAGTATCAAAATATGGAATGACAAAAGACTTTCTCAAAGGAATATAATATAGTTTGAATATCAGTTTAATTAAATGCAGGATTAATAAAATGATTCCAATTAATTGTCAACAAACAACTTTTCCGGATCAATTCTAAAAAAAAACGGGTTTTCCACACTGAAAATCAACGAATGAATCGTAAAATACAAAAAAGTCAAATAGTGGTTCTCTTATAATAGATATGCTGACGGTGTTTACCCAGATGAATCGGTTATATGGATATGGACGATTGATTAATGCCATTTGTGTGAACTATAGACGTCAATAAATTCAGAAAATGCCAGTTATAAAAGACAAATGATTAGTTATACTGATGATATGAATCTGACTGCTGGTTGCGTAACGTTCAATGGCAAATATGTAATACATATTTAGGACGAGAACGAATACGCACTAAGCAGGTCCTGTAATAGAGGACGTCCGTGATGAAGGTTGTAGCAATTACTTGTGGACTGCAACTGGAAAATGAGGGTATATTGAAAAGGGGAGAAATTGAGCATTGCAAAAGGTCATATAAGGACCTCTTACTGAGTTGTTAATTGCGTACTTGTACATTCACACTGCACAGCCTAAAGAACGCCTCACTTTGGCAAGGGTTTTACTGCCGATCGAAAGAAGACCAAGAGTGCCCATATTTCTATTCTTCAGTCAGCCTTTTAGGTGACATTGATCTGTAAGTTATAATTATCAAGCATAAACTTTATGTATGTGTTTACCAGGAAGTAGTAGAGAGGTTGCCAGAGAAACGATTGGTTGATTGTTGGTAACTGAAGTCCAGTAGCAAACGTTTCAAGGACTAGAAAAAATTAGCAATTACTACACCATATGGTGAACACATTAAATAAGTTGTTTCTTTGCTTTGTTTTTGTGCATGCACTGATTTTTTGTCAAGGATATTAACCCCATTTGTTTTTGTTTTTATATCATACATTCATATACTAGTTAACGAATTATTTTTTTTTTTCTATTTTTAGTTTAGAGTTTAATATATTCAAGTCGAATGCAACATTCTGCAATATTCTGAGACATATCACTTTTACTGATCATTGACTTTACTAGGGGGCGTTGATCGGCTAAGTAAAAGAGAGGCGTAAAATATCAAAGAGACATTCAAACTCACAAGTCGAAAATACACTGCTTGCTAACTTAAAGTTCATTGAAGAAAAAATCTTTCGACAAGAAGACAAAATTTTAACAAATTATTTGTGCGTCTTAAAATCATAGTCTGTTGTGTTCATAAAAAATCACAATGCAGTGGCTGGTTAAAAGTTTTCATATGTATTTACATTTCTCTGTGTACCCTTTGATAGTTTAACGAAAGCAATACAATTTTAATCGGTCAACACTCTTAAAATGTGCTAAATCCGGCTAACACTATTTATAAGAGTTATTAATTCATTCATAAATCAATGTATGAAATACAAATCAAAGTGAAAAATAAAACTGAGGAAATATTTTAACTCAAAATGGATCGGTAATGGATGCTTTTGACAGGGAAAGCGTCTTCTTAGCATGCATAACCCGTAAACGCCGCAATGCAATTGTCACGATCAGTAAATTGATAGATCAGATGACAACTCTAGGCCAGAAAGATATAAGAAAGCAACAATATGTCCAAAGTGAATTAAAACCTCACACATCCACAAACAATTCGCGATGGTGACCGAAACACTTGTGTAGTATCGATGTCAGTTCTTTAAGCATTTTTAGTAAAAATAGTTTATGAACAGTAATTTTACAGAACTATATCGTATCAAATATTAAATTTCGCATATCATTTATCTATAATCTTCTCTAAACTGTCAATATTGAATAGCAAAATATACATAAATGGTTTCTAATTTTCAAATTTATGTCTTGTGATTTGTATCTTTTTGTTATTTATTGACAACATTCGATAATCATTTATGATGAAGTTTTGAAAGTAATTCACGTCGATTTTACATTTAATCGTGAAGTCTTATTCTATATAATAAATTTGAAATCATGTCGGAAATGTCAAAATTGAATGGCAGAATACCATAACTGATTTATCCATTTATAAGTATGAGTTTTGTCATTTTTTCTTATTGGTATTTATTTGACAACTTTTGATATTCATTTTGATTAAGTTTTGTAAATATCTATAATCTTAAAGTTTTTCACGTGAATCTTACTTTGTAGTCTTATATAATATTATAAATACAAAATCTACTAGAAACTGTCAATATTAGATGGCAGAATAAACATTGTAAACTTATGTGTCTTAAATGGAAAGTTGTCTTGACATTCATACCTCTTTTGATTTTTCATAACGTACTTGCAATAAAAAAGGTATTTTGTATGTTACCTGGCTTCTTTGTTCGTCTTTTAAATAAATATTAGTAGTATGATGTTCAAGTATCACAGAAGAATTCGAATATTATATTGGATATTGTGTTTTTTCTCATCTGACGTAATCTACCCTTACCACGTCGGGTTTCTGTATTAATCATTAGGTATTTCGGGGATTTGGATTTTCGCTGCCTCTTAGCAGATAGCTGTGTATTTCCTTATCGTAAACAAGTATTTTTAAGATTATCAGATACAATGAAATAAAAAAAAAAACATTATTTTGTAAAAAGTGACCATGGAGGTAAGCTGTTCATTTCGCAATAAATGAATACGTCTGCCTCAAAGAAATTATGCTTTTCATCAGAAATCACAAGGGGCGCTTCTCTCAATTTAAAAAATATGCTGAAAGATACCCAAATCAGTTCAATGTAGAGTTCAATTGAAACATAAACATAAAAATAACACCAACGGATTAAGATTCTAAAGAAGCAGACCATTCCTATGCTTATTTTGTCATGCCAGGTTCTATTGTATCTTACTTTATGGTATTGGTTTTTGCGCATTATTAAAGGCTAAATAATGATCTCAAATTACAATCTAGTCTGTTGGTCTCTGAAGAATAATTGTTTAATAAGCAATCATATCTCATTTCCTTATTTTTATATTCATGGAATATTGTGCAATAAACTGATTCCAATTGACAATTTAACAAATTGCGATTCCCTAACATACTGTATAAATCGTCGGTAAGTAAAATATTCCAGCCCGCATACATCAACAGCAGGATTTGTTTGTAATTATCCCTTGTTAAAAAAGTGTTACCAGGGTACCTTCTTGACAACCTGTTCTGTCTATTATGATATTGATCAGATGTGTGGTAAGCAGAAGTATTTAGCTTTAATGTATGATTTGTATTTTTTCTTGATTTCAGTATTTTGTTGTTTTCTCCCATGGTCTACTTCTGGTGGGTCTAGATATGTTATGAGAAAATGAGGCAATATTCATTTATTTATCTACACATGTTCTTATCATGAGACTTATTCTTTTCAGATCTACATGTGTCCGGCAATGAATATTCACTGGTTTTCCAACAAGTAATTAAAGGTTGGTGAAAAAGTATTGAAATACTTGAATACCTGAATTTGATGCCTACACAGGTTAAACACTTTTGTCCAATAAACTTGATATCGCATTTATGTACCTAGGTTAAGGACACCAATGAAGACTTTATGGACATGAAATTAACTGTAAATTTGGAAAATATACAATACAAAAAAATAATTTAAATTCTACAAAATGAAAGTTTTACAATTTTTTTTAACAAACATCTTGAATTTTATTTGTCATACAATCTACATTACCTTGTAAAAAATATTTAATAACAAATGACCATTTTTTCTACATTATCTGGTTAATTAATGGTCGTATCATGAGGTCTGACAGTATCAACATCATTGTTACATGTAGCTGTTTGGACTTGTTCCTCCAAATCATTTTCTATTGAATATTTAAAAATAAAGAAAATTATGAAAAAAAAAAAAAGCAATTAAAAAAACCCTTGAATTCAATTTTAATTAAAATCAAATTATGTTAAATATGGACGCTTTGGACTTTAATGTGGACCAAAACCGGGCCCAGAATGAAAAATCTAAAAACACGGTTTAAAAACACAACATTTCAGCAGCGCCTGCATACGGAGTATGTATCTCCAAATTGATACGATATTCCCGGGCTTGTATTTCCTATCATGATTTCCTTGATAGAGGATTGCTGCTCACAAGGAAGCTATTAAACCAAGAGTTCCAAATGGTGAAGTTGAAATCATCCCTTCGTAAATTTTACGGACGCCATCACGAGTTGGTTGACCGTTATGGAATAACCGTTTCACAGATGATATCGGATATGTTCCTTATGTCGTAACTACAATATATTCCCTTTTCGCGAATGCGACCTACCGAATTAGACTATTTACCGGATTTGTAATAACATAAGCAACACGACGGGTGCCACATGTGGAGCAGGATCTACTTACCCTTCCGGAGCACCTGAGATCACCCCTAGTTTTTGGTGGGGTTCGTGTTGCTTAGTCTTTAGTTTTCTATGTTGTGTCATCTGTACTATTATTTGTCTGTTTGTCTTTTTATTTTTTGGCCATGGCGTTGTCAGTTTGTTTTCTATCTATGAGTTTGACTGTCCCTCAGGTATCTTTCGTCCCTCTTTTAGATTCACCACAACAAAGAAAACCTTATATATAATCTATTTTTTGTTGAAATCCAGCAAGGTTTAATTTTTGACCCTTTGGACCTTCATGTGGACCAAAATATAAACGGACCAAAAAATAAGAATCTATAAATACACGGGTAGATTCTGCATATAAAAAAAACAAGAAATCAAGAGTTGAAATAAACCCCATTGAAATTGGTCAAGAAATAAACAACGTATTCAATGTATAAGGAAAGTATTGTTTTTTGGCTCTGTTTCCTAAAGCGGTTCAGTTAGACATACTTAAGTGTTTGTCCGGAAACCTGAAAAATTCTATTTTTTTACAGCTTGTTGGTCCGTAATTCTTGAACGTTTTGGGCTTAAACCCAAAAAATCAATCACAACATTATTTATGGAGTATGGAACCTTGTGGTACAATTTCATAGAGATCCATCACAAGCAAAATGCTTGTTATTGGTCATTAATGCCTACACAGTTAGGACAATAACCATCAAAATCAACCCCATCCTTCCTTTTGTTGTATGAAACCCTGACGAAGACGACAACCTCATACCATTATACGACCGCAAAAGCACTCTATTGTGCAAGGTTGTGTCTGAGATGGTAATGATGGATGGCTTTCTAATGTCCAGCTCAAATTACATTCATGTTCAGGACGAAACATGTCATCCTATGCGGATTCATTATTTTGACTTAGACATGTATAGATGCCGCGTGCTTGCAGAGAAACAGTAAACACCTATTTAAAAATCGTTGGTGTGACCAGCATGAAGTTCCAACTCACAAACTCCACATTGTCATGCACATCTTAACATTACAGGTTGCAACACTATGCCATATCATTGGGTTCCAATAAAAGTTTATAAAATTATGTCAATGTGCTTTCCAATAGTGTTTTATCGGAAATTTATGGTAAAATAAATGTCAAAATCAAACTCTAACCGAACAAAGTGGATACCCATATTAAAAAAGTTGAGGCATTGAAGTTTTCATATTTCACATTCTTGCGGGTCCAATTGTAATCAGACGGCCATTGTAGAGTTCCAAGAAGTTTACAGATTAATTTTATACATAGGAAAAATTTAATGTAAAGTTGCATTGGTGAAATTAAGACGGTAATACCAATTGTTATTATAATAACAACAACAAACAAAGGATTCTCAAATGGTCAATACTTTTGTTTGGAGTTACATGAGCAAATCTCTTTTCAATCAATCAATCAACCAAACAACCAACAAATCAATCAATCAATCAATGAAATTGAGAATTGAAATTGAGAAACCCGACCAAAGAGCAGAAAACAGCCGAAGTCCAACAATCGGTCTTCAACACAGCAAGAAAATCCCGCACCCGGAGGCGGGCTTCAGGTGGCCCCTTAATAAAAATGTGTACTAGTTCAGTGAAAACAGCCGTCACACTTGAAAAAGATTAAAAAAACATACAAGACAAACAAGGATAGAGGCTCCTGACTTGGGACATGCGCAAAAATGAGGCGGGGTAAAACACGTTTTGTGAGATATCAACCCTCCCCCTATACCTCTAGCCAATGTAGAATAAACAAACTCACAGCAATACGCACAGTAAAACTCAGTTCAAAAGAAGTTCGAGTCCGATGTCAGAATAGGTAACAAAAGAAACTAAGCAAAATCACAATGATACATAAATTAACAAAGGACTACTTGTCTAGCAGTAACTGACATACCAGCTCCAAACCTCAATCAAACTGATTGAAAGATTATGTTTTCATCATATGAAAATCTAGCACAATCCCTTCCGTTAAGGGTTTTGTATCATACCATCATAAAATATATGAGAAAAAAATATCCTGTATCATGCCAACAAATGGTTTTAGAATTAATGTGTTTATTTCCGATGCAAAGACCCTATATGAGTGAATCATATTGATACCAAAATATGCCATTTATTTATTTATTTATTTTTTTTTTTTTTAAATTTTACATACTTTTTTGAAAACTTTCACATTTGTTAGTTGGATACAGAAAGTACCGGTACCTTATCCCGGCCTTGTTAAACATTTGATTGTATATTTAGATAGAAATTAGTAATTGTTAGTATTCTAAATTATAAAATATATACACTATATTGTTATGTATCCATTATTTCCATATTGTTCAAAAGAGAGAATTTTATTCAGAGAGAAAGAAAGAGAGAAGAGAAAATAATAAATAAATAAAAACAAAAGCAAAATAAAACGAAAAACAAAACTAGAAAAAAAATCACTGAAATTTGGATATTTTGGCAGCAGTATTTTGGTCAAAACTAGCGTGTGTCTTAAGAAACAACATTAAATAAATTTGGCAAAGTTGGTTTTCAATTGTAAAACATTCAAACAAACACAAATCAGATATTAAAAAAAAACGTACAAGAATTAGAATAAGAATAAGAATATTTATTAAATCCAATCAAAGGGCCCGTTTCGAGCATATACATATATATATAATATTAATTATACAGTAATTTTAAAGATATATTACATTAAATATAAATGATTAAAAACTATACTCCATACTAGATGGTGTTTGAAAATAAATAAAACAGAATATTTTGTCTCTATAATACATAAAAAATAAAATTAAAAATAAACTACATCACTACTCTGTATATTTAGTTTTGGAATGCAAATTTTCTCTGTACTTATAAATCTTGACACTGACATCTTAACATTTTCAGACTCACATGACATCAACCAAATAAATTGTTCATACTTTGAAATATAAGGAAGTTTTACATTGAATGCTTGCTACATTAAGAATAAAATCTCGTTCTTTTCATATGTAGTGCATTTTATTAAAAAATGAAACTCGTCTTCAACCTGCATATTTTACACTGCCCACAGAATCCTTTATTTTATCGATCTTTTATATCTACCTTTCTCAACTGATGAGCACTGATTCTAAATTGAGTTAAGCTTTTTCGATACTGAAATTTATTAACTTGACATAAATATGCTTCCCTTTTGAAGATGTTTTAAAATTTAAAATAAGTACGCAATTTTCCTTTTTTAACATTTGCATTATCGTCTATAGTATTTTCCAGTAAATCCTATATCTACTAATCAAAATATTTTAACTTTTCAACGTCAAAAGTTTCTATATCAACATCATGTGGTTTTATGCACAAAACAAGAAAAAAAACAATAAACAACATATAACAATATATTATATAAAACATTTATGGTGGTGTGGAGAAGGCTAAAACAATATACACTGTAACATTACATAGGGTAATGCTTAGTTGTTTAAGTGTAAATTGTTCTGGTAATGGAAGCCAGGGGTCCCAGTAGAGGTTGGCAATGTGAAGAGACTTTGTTTTAAAACATATATTCTTTTCTAGTATTAGATTTTCTTTTTGATAATTTTTCAGCCCTGCAAAATTTACTTGATTTTCACACAGTTTTGTTCTATAAATAAAGAATTTTGATAATAGTATTATGAAATGTTTTATTTGATTATTTTCTGTTTTCCTAAATTTCCGAATAAAATTATATCCATGTTAAACAGAATAATTATTTGTGTTTGGTTATAAATCCAGTCACAGAGTATTATCTACTGATCTGCTATTTATGGCATGTCCAAAACATGTGTTCAATATCTTCGGTAACTTCATTGCAGAAAGTACATTTATCGCTTTGTTTTATTTTTATTTCAAAAAACAATTTATTTGTGCCAAAGATTCTGTATATTATTCTATACTAGAACCATGGAAGTTTTGAGCTTTTTGTGGAGTAAAAAGACATATTATGCACGGTTTTCCAATCAAAATGTTTGTTCAGTGTTAAGGACCATTTGTCTTCACAGCTAAGTTTAGTACTGTTTTTTTCTAATAAAACCTTATACATATCTTTCGAGCCTTTTTTTTTGATAAAAAATATTCTTATATTATTTGGAATAATTGGTCCTTGTGTTTTATAAAGATTGTTTATGGATATATCGTTCTTGAGAGCTTTTTTTATATGATTTTATAGATGAAATTACCCCATTATAAGTAAGAAAGTTTGACTTAATTTTATAAATGTTTTGGAATTGTTGAAAAGTCATTAGTTTTCCCTCATCGTTTAATAGATCATTTATCAAAAAGATCCCTTTATCTGCCCAGTCTTTATAGAAAATAGATGTTGTTCCTATTAATATTTTCATTTTTCCAGAGCGAATCTGATACAAACTCGTCTTCATTTTTTGGTATAAATTTATTTTGTAAATCTGTCCAAGCTTTAAAGACCTCTTCCCAAAAAGGGTTTTTACATCTTTTTGTTGGGCCTATATAAACTAGGTTTTTAATACCAATTTGTTCAGTACTTTCTAATAGCTTATTTAGTTTTGGGTTGTTTTTCAACAACCGTCTAATCCATGTTAGTTTCGATCCTTTTATATATTTGTCAATATCTATCATTTTCAGCCCTCCTAAATTGTTTTCAGAACATAATATTTCTCTTTTTATCTTGTCAGGTTTGTTTTCCCAAATAAATGAATAAATTTTGTCAGTTAGTTGTTTTAAAGTATTTTTGCATGGTGCTTGTAATGCTAAAAACAGATGGTTCAATTTTGAAATAATTATTGTCTTGATGATTGTTATTTTTCCAACCGGTGTTGATGTTTGTTTAGACCAAATTTTTATTATATTTTCAATTTCTTTAATTCTTGGACCATAGTTCAACAATTCCATTTCATGCAAATTGACAAAAAAGTTTATTCCTAGTAATGTAAACCTACTGGAACCCCATTCCAATACCCATTTTACAAACATGGTGTCTTGACTATATTTTTTTTGCCTATCCACACCCCCTTTGCTTTGTCCAAGTTCATATGGAGACCAGACATTTCAGCATATTTTTGTAGTAAGCGAAGAGATGCATCTAGAGATTTGGGAGTACCGTCAAGTATTATTGAATCATCTTTAATAACCTGACAACAGTATCGTAACTATATCCCGTCTGAATAAGTCTGTTTGAAAGTTTGGTTAAATTTTGAGATGAGTGCCGACATTTTTGTGCTTTGTATAGAATATAACCATAAAAGATTGAATGTGATATACCTGAACGCATAAGATGTCTGCATGTTGATTTATATTTACGAATGATGTCCTTTTACCGATGATATAATTTAGTAAATGTTTTGACTACACGTAGTTTGTGATATGGAAAACCCTGCTGTAATCAATGACTATTCAATCATAATTTTACTGTATCCACGTTGTAGTTATTGCATGAATACTGTCTTAATTTTAATATTTGTTTTACCTTCTTAATTTCTCGATCAATTATACCCAAGAAAACAATTTTATCAATGTTTAACGTGGTTTCATGTGAAGACAAAGACAACTTTGTTTTTATGAACTGATTTTACACCGCCGAGGTATGAGTGGGGAGTATCACTCGAATATATTGGCCTGTTTGAAGTCAGGAGCCTTTAATTCTGTTATTGTCGTCGGTAGCTGTATGTCATATATGTTTTTTCATTATTGTTTATCATAAAGGGAAGACCATTAATAAAATGTTGATATTTTGCACGGGTGAAGGCGGTGAATAGACTGGTTTTGAAAATGAAAAGTATAACCTGATGGAGAAAAAAAAACACGCACAAGAAAATGAAAGTACCAATACTGTTGTTTCCCCCTCTTGACCCTCCTCATAAATATAAAACCCGTTTTTTAAATTCTCAAAACGAAAAACGAATGGACGCATGAATTACAGATTCCTGCATGGTAAAGTAGTCGATTTTTGCAGCTTGCCTCCTGTTGAAACGAAGCATAGCATTGTTACAGATGAATTGGGCTTGCCTGTTAGAGGTATTTTCTGAAATCTTCTCAAGTCCCTAAAAATGCGTTCTTCTTGTTCGGTTACAATTGATCTCAAATTAAAAATTCTTAAACATTCAGGTAGATGGACGGTTACACTGTGAAAATGACTTCCAAAAAATTTTCTTTTTGACATTTTAGGTAGAAAAACACTAATTCATAGCCCATTGCTTTCTATGTTAAATTCTGCAACTTCAAGCATTAATGGCTACTTTGTCTTAAGTTCAAATAAAGTGGCAGTCATTTCATGTCAAATAGTTATCAAAGGTACCAGGATTATAATTTAGTACGCCAGACGCGCGTTTCGTCTACATAAGACTCATCAGTGACGCTCATATCAAAATAATTATAAAGCCAAACAAGTGCAAAGTTGAAGAGCATTGAATTCAACATACCTTTAATTGCATATTAGAACGCACTGGTTCCCGGAAGTTTGATAGTACCAAAACCGGTACTTCTGATCTGAACAACAGGGCAAATGTGCCCTCCTAATATAATTCCAAACACTTCTTTATTATTCAAAAGAACCTTTCAACAAGATTTCTACAGTGATCTCAAGTCCCCAAGCTTTCATTTGATATCAAAAATACCCAAATACTTCACCTATGGACAAAGATAGAGCTATGCGTAGGAACTATTTTTTTAAAAATATGTACTACTTTCTTCTATGTTCTTTCCGACCGGGCCTGAAATAGTGGTTATATACCTTTAGGGTGAGACGAAATTCCAATAACAATCCTGCAAGTAACGGCAAATAGAAACATTGATTATATAGTCTAAGAACCTGTTTTGCTGAACCACATTCATATTTTGAATAGCAAATGTACGTAATTTCAACGAGGGATTCAATCATCTGGATGGTGTTTTTATCAATCTGCTTTTGTTCATGTAGGTTTGCTGCAAATTTTGCTAGTTCAACAAGGTATAGACGTACATCGAAACCTTTTACTTGATTCTTGTCTCCTATTATTGTTTGGTAGAAATTTTGAAACTCTTTTTGCGCTTCTTTATCCTGGATATGGTAGGGAAGTTCGGTTATGATATTCTGGATAACATTTGTCAGGTCATGCAAAGGTTTAGTACACAACATTTCGTAACTTTGGCTGTTGATAGATTCATTTGAAAGATGGGGTTCAGGTATCATCAAAGCTGGTGGTCTGCTAATTCCATGGAGTAGTTGAGTAAGGTCCTCTTGTAGTTGTTTACGGTCTTTATCTGTTGTTTCTATATTCCTTGCTTTTAATTCCTTTACCAGGTTTGCTTTTTTAAGATTTTGAAAGGGACTTAGAATGCCTTGCTTCAGTTTTCAAAGACTTGTGGTTGAGGTAGCTAGTTTGCATCTTTCATCTAGACTCAGCGGTTTTATATAAAAGCATCACACATAATTGCCATGTTCTACTGCTGCAATGCCACAAAGACAGGAAATATTAACCCCCCCCCCTTTTTTTTGACCTGATTCAAATTGGCGAGCTGGCCCATCCCCACTGAAAACTCTCAAGTCATCAGAAACTGTAAGGTTATGGTCATCATGTGTGGCACGAGTTGGTAATTGTATTTTCTGTCGATCGTCAAGTCGCTTCCTGGTATACAATGTCTGTTCCTCGTCTGAGCTTCCTAACTGTCCAAAAATGTATAGTTTAGGTCTTTCTTCTAATATTTGGACATTAACGGGCTTTTTGTCGAGATGTTTTAGCTTAAACTCTTGGTCGGTATAGAAGTTAGCCTCATCATATAGAAAAGAGACGTTAAAGCAAATGTAGCTGTGGTTCAAAATATCGCTATGATCATTCCAAATTTTTAACTTTCTAGTTCTCTCTGTTGATTTCAAAGGGAATCTTGTCTGGTCTGCAGATTCAGGTGGTGTAAGAATTGAAGGTTTATTTTGTAATATTCTTCCTCAGTAGTGTACATAAATAGACCTTGATATAACTGGTCTTTAAGGGATTGTTCTCAGATGTAGGATAATGACATTTTTCTAGCAAATAGTTGAATGGTTTTTCTATCAGTTCACCTTCTGGAGAAAGGACAAGGGGCTATAAGGGCCATTTTTGGCCCCATCTCCAAATTTCGTCTAATTTGTTATGTTGTAACTCTATACCACAGACCCTCTGAAAAAAGTGGCATTTTGGGTTTATTTCGTATATTTTGTTGCCTAGCAACCGTAAAATGATGGAGATTAACTCATTAAATATGCTGAATATACAGCTTAATTAGATATAAGAAGATGTGGTATGAGTGCCAATGAGACAACTCTCCATCCAAGTCATAATTTATAAAAGTAAACCATTATAGGTCAAAGTACGGTCTTCAACACGGAGCCTAGGCTCTATTTATGTTTGAAATCAAACCTGTCAAACATGCAGTAAAATTTAAGTTTATACAATGTTTAATATGTAACACAATGTAATGTACATTTCTTGGCAAAGTCATTGTAATTTCTCCCTAGCAACAAATTTTTGCCTATAGCAACGGCAATTTGTTTTCTATTTTACAAGATTGAACTTTTAATATCTTACAAAAAAAGACAATTCAAGATCCACATTGTTATAAAAAGTAACAAACTCCAAAGTATATGTCAAGAAAAAAAATCAACACTGAAACATTAACAAACACAACTACAGACAAACAACAGTAATTCTTCAAAAGAACTGGATAACGAAGTGCATTTCTGGATTCCATCTGAGGAGTAAAAAAATGTATCTTTGCCCCTACGATGACATTGCTGGTTTTTATATTTTTTCATGAATTAATATGTGTACACCTTATTTTTTCTGATAATTATACCGGGTATTGTTGATAGTAACATATTTTGTATCTAGTGGTGGGTAAGGTCTCACTTATTAGCGACAAGAAGACTTATTTAGCGCTAAGAAATCTTAATATTAATTATCTAAAATAAATAAGTATAGAAACATGCATTAAAGGGTGTTTATTTTTAATATCAGTGAGTTTTCATTACAGTACTTATTTAGAGGGTCGACAGGGTTGACATTTTCAAAATTCGAACCATCTTTTTTTTTATTTATTTCAGACTCAAAAAGACCATATACATGTATATAGCATTACAAAACTGTAACGTGCTACTAAGTAAAACAAAATATGAAACATTTTTAACAACAAATAATTAGCTTAAATTAATTGAGTTTTTCTATTAATTTATCAATAAAATTAATAACAGAAATGGGGACTATGTCAAAGAGACAAGAGCCCGACCACAGAGCAGAAAACAGCCGAAGTTCACCAATGGGTCACTGTATTCAATACAGCGAGAAAGTATAAAAAGTGTCTTGTTACTAAATGTGTTTTCTTGTCGCATTTTTTTTCTTGTCACTAAAATTCTTCTTTTCGCTAATAAGTGAGCCCACCCACCGTGGCGGAGGGGGCATTATGGTCGGTATCGGGTCCGTTCGCTCCCAACACACATTCATACATATATGTTCGCACCCTACGCGTTCGCCCCATGAGTTCATTCGCACCCTATACATTCCAACTCTATTGTTTACAGGTAATTAAATGCACATTTCTATTTACAGATGTATATATCAAAATATTTATATTTTCATGAATTAAAATTCGTTATTTTTGGATGAAATAATTTTTTGGGTGATTAGATGATTAATTATTGAATGTTAATAATTCATGATTACTATAAATTGTATTTACAAAGCTCATTTGGTATTATTGTAATGTGTTTGAAATCACAATAGCTGTTATAACTAGTGGTGTAGTAGTTAGCTTGGTAGGTGTAAAACAAAAAGATCTTTAAAGAAGACATCAAATTGATTTAAGAGGTTGACTCCTTATTGTTGTGCGTATTTGGACATTTGGACAAGTATGATATACAACAACGCCAAAAATGGTAGAGGGTCTGAATGTTGGGTCCTTCATATCTGTATTCTTTAAATTTTTCTCTATTCTCTATATATATTATTTGTTTTATTCGTTGTTGTCATTGTGACTAGTTTGATATTCGCTTGGTATCTTCCGCCTTTCTTATACAAATCTTAGAGACGTATGACTTGGTCTTTGATCATCATGACAATATTCAATATTCAGTATGTCAAAATTATTCAAAAAAACAAAACCTGTTTACCTTTTTCAAATTTCACTTTATTTTTAAACTATAAAAACACTTATAAATCTTTATTTCATAGAAATACATTTAATATAGCATGATTAAAATGTTATTCAAACATAACCTTTAAAAATGTAGCAGACGTGTAGGGTGCGAACCGACCTAGGGAGCGAACATGCGCGGTGGGAACGTATAAGGGAGCGAACGTGAATGGAAACAAATATGAATTTGGGTAAAAGAACCTGATACATTACAGTTTACCCCTGACCATCCGTACGTCCCGGAATTGGTTTCCGTTTTCTGACTTTACTCTGCCCTGACGAAATGCTCTGAAACTTAAACACAATTCTTTTTTTCCACCAGACATAGATAAAGTTAGAATTTGGGTGGTGTCACTTTCACTGTTCTGGAGTAATGTCCCTTTACAAGTGGAAAAATTAGTGATTTTGTGGTTTTCATTCTCTTCCTTTACTTTGCCACAACCAAATGTTACAAAACTTGTACTCAATGCTCATTACCGCCAATGACTTATCAAATGCGAATAAAGGTGTCATCATTTTCAAGATATTTCTCATGTATCTCACCAATTATGTAAATTTAAGCATAACATCTTTGAAATAATTTATCGGTATACCTTGTTTTCTGGAATTACCCCCCCGCCCACCCTTTTCTTTTCTTTCATTAATGATGTGGATCTGTCCCGGCCTAATACCAGAGAAGAGTATCCCATTTCAAACATCAAATTTTGAATTGAGATTAACAGAAATATAAGAAATGTAAAGATTTTGTTATATTGCATTGTCTATCTAAAATTTCATATTTAAAAAAAAACTTTTCCTCAAATTATCATTGACTCCCTTACAATATGTAGCTCATAATTTTTTTAGAGCTAATACAGATAGGCCTATACTTACGAAAATAATATTAGAAATACATGTTACTGATTTATAAGCAAAAAAGTAAAATTCATATAGGCATAAGAATGTATAATTAAACTTTGTAAGATGAATAGGGCTCATTTTAACGGCAATTTTAGCTTTTTATTGCTCAACTTGGCTATGAAAAAACATTAAATAAACTATCGCACCAGTTTTGCACCAAAAAGATTTTGTATCTGAAGTATGAACTTGTCAAAATGTTAAAATTCCAATTCGGTGCAAGCATTGTGCGATTGTCAAAATGTAGAAATTTCTGTATTTTTGATTATTTTCCCGATTATGACGTCACTTGCACCTACCATTGTGACGTCATTAACACTTTTTTGTTAGATAAAAAATCAATGACTCATATTCGTATAATTTATGGAGAAAAATCTGCTCTGTTTAAATTTTTATAATTTTGTAAATCTGGGGCCATTTTAGGCCATTATAGTCCCTACTCCTTACTGTTGTAATTTTCGTCTTCTCTGCTATCTTGACGCCGATGTTCTCCAGATTGTAACTTTTGTTTACATCCTCTTTGATGGCTTAACCTGTTCGTGGTGTGTAGACTGTGCTTTTTATTCCTCAAGTGAATTGTGTTCTTGCTCCTTCTAATCCTTCGAAGATAGTTTCGTGAGCTTACCTTTTTTTTCTTTATTGTGAGCTTACCTTTTATTCTTTATTGTAAGTCTGTGTGTTGATGCCCTGCTTCCTTGCGTATTCTAAAACGACTTGACCAGCATTTACAGGAAACTTACTGTTGATTTTTAAGTTGAATTTTTTGGCCATTAAAGTCCAGTTGATATCGAGTCCTGAGGGTTTGGATGTCATTTCATTAAGAAAACCTGTAGAATGAGAAGTTTTAAAATTTCCATGGTGCCGTTTCGATTTCTTCTTACCTGATGATTCTATGCGGATTAATTTCTCTGTCCATTATACTGCTCCTACTTTCGATTCATAAAATCCAGGCCTTCTGTTCCGATGGTATTGGCTGAAAGATTTTCCAGACGAAAGAAAGTTGGTGACATCATTTCCATCATTATTCATAACTTCCTCAAATTTCCTTTTGCATTCCGTGACTGCTTCCTTACTTTCCTGTCGATGTTCTGCTGCTGTAACTGTTGAAGGAGATAATAAGTCGGCTAATTTACAGTTGGATTTTATATTGACTTTCTTTTCTATTATTGGTTGAACGATATCAGCCGGGAAGCCACTGACGCAAGAGAGTTCCTCTAGACGTTTTTGATCACGTGATTTAGACGTAAACAAAATGACGTTTTTGATCTGCAAAATCGGGAATGAATTTTCCGTTTTTGCTCTTTATGTGTTGATTCTATGTTGGTATCCAAGCATAATAATGTTTACTTGGAACATTATTTATCTCCGTTTTAAGCGGTTCTGCTCAGAAATCACAATGTTACGTAAAAATGATGTCCTGACAAAAGTTTAATCAGTATTTTCCGGCGTTGGCACGTTAGAAAATAGTAAAATATTCCTTTAAATCGTGATATGCTGGTCTCATTTCATTTATTTTCAAAAGAAAAATTATTAGAGATCGTGTTCATGTTAATAAAAGAAGGATATTTGTTAAGGGATGAAAATGTGTCAGTTATCAGTGCTAGTCTGTAGAGTCAGAATTTGTCTCAAAGCGGTAGAAATCCCGGTGTTCGTAACACCTCCGAATTTTTCATAATACTCCTGAGAAAAAGACGTGTTTATAATGATGCCCGAATTGAAAGAAAATTATTCCACTTTCTCAAATTTTTTTCAATATTATAACCTTCTATCGTGTTTTGTTACATACTTTTGCACTGAACAGTTACACAAAATATATTTGGGACAATTACTGTATTTATTTTCCTTTTTAAGTAAGACATTAGGACACAACCAATTAGAAAATGATAAGAATATATATTAATTCCATATTTTTTTATAGTACAAGTACACAAATGTTTTTTTTTATTGTTTATTTGTTCTTTTATTAATCAGTTTGATTTTTCAACTATGCCCAGGCTAAGAATTTGTACACATGCATATTGATTTCCCCACTTTTTGATACCAATTTGGACACTTCTTTCTCTAATACTGATTTTGAACACAAAATCAATGTTCATTATGCATTTGATAAACCGCAGAAGTATAAGCACATTACTGAGGGATATCTACACTATTTATATGTGTTTTACCCCATTTCAAACAAGTTAATGCAAAAGTTGAAGTATTTTTGTGGTTGATGACGATAGATTTAATTTTGTTTTATTCAAGTTTTGTTTTTTGTGTTCTGTCATTTTGCATTGTTTTTGTTTTGTTGTATATATATATATATTTTTGGGGCAAATTAATCTGTCATTTGAATAATATGCATTTATGCTTAGATGAATGTCTTCTCAGGAACAACCCTTTTTATTGAGGTTCTTCATTTTGATTGTTGTTGATATAGAAGTTCTGAAATCGTCAACATACAGAGAGTTAATTATTTTGAGAGAGCATGCGTGTTATGTTCCAGTTTTGCATCAGTTAAACATGACAAATTTGTTCCAACCTTTTTTTTAACAAGAATTCAGAGTTTGTATACTTGGTATCTCGTACTGATTTGTGTCTGTACCTTTGTCATATCAGACAACATAAAACAGCATTGTAAAATTCTGCTTGTATGTCCATTTTATTTCAATTTGGTATTTTGGAATACAAATGAGATAAAGCCATTTTAATTTGAGTAACATCAGCTGAAAAGAATGTACTGGAACCAGCAGATTTTCCGGCAATTAGCATTTTTTTCTGCGTCTCAGCCAAAATCAATCATTTAGTAGTATAAGAGCAAAGAATGGTAAGGGATTCTGAAAATTGTGCCATGGTACGCAGTACCTTTCGAGCTATCATGTAAAAAAATGACTCATGATGTCAGATTTTACAAACAACATTGACATTAATTATCCTGAATGTCATATAAAATAATAATCAACCAATAAAACAGTAGCCGGTGAGCCCATTTTCTAATCCAGTTTTGTACTGTCTTGTTACAGGCAGCAATCAATGTAGTGTGTACCTTTGGCTTTCAATTGAATCTTTGTGATGATTTAGCTTTTAATTGAATTATGTCTTGTACTTTGATTAGAATTGCAAGACTCAGGTCTTTACAGCTTATCATATGGTATGGGTTTTGCTTATTGTTGAAGGCAGTTCAGTGACCTTTATTTTTACATCCTAATCCTTTGGTCTTTGGTGGATATTTTTTTCAATGGCAATCATACCACATTCACATATATCTATAATAATGATCACAATTCCTTTAATTTCACCAAAAAAGACTGAATTACCAGAACTGTTTTTTTTTTTTTTTTATGGAACAAAAGCATTTCTAGAAGACACAAACTATGGTTTATGATTTAAATATATCAAATACAGCAATAGTTCAAATCCATAGATGAGCAGGTTACAATTGATGTTTTTCACTCTTAAGATAAAGAAGCAGAAAAAAGGCAGCCAATACGTTTTTAAACCAAATTCAAAGTCTTAATAGCTACCAAGTTGCTGAGATTAACTTTAATTGTCATAGATAGTTGGTGTGTCCTCATTTTCTAACAACAGCTGGATATTTGTTTAATATACATGTATATATTGATGCATACAAAAAGAAAAAAGAATGAGAATATATAGTGAACAATTTATTGAACTACAAGAAAATTGTAAATGAAACAAATGGTACTATACACATTTTATACAACTTGCCACATTTTCAGAAGATCCCTAAAAAGAGCCAAATATCTGTCGGACCAAAAAGGAGGTTTAATTTTTTTAAATAAAACATAAAAGAGAATGGTTGTCCTGTTTTTAGCAAAATCTTTTTGAAAAAACATGATGATCTGCCAGATTTGGTCACAAATACATGTATAAAAAGAAGATAATTACACCAATAAATAATGAACTGGTAACATTCACATAAAAAAAGACAGATTGACTAGCACTCACAAGTGCAGGTACTAAAGGTGCAATACCAACTTTCCCAAGACGGTATAGAATGACCAGCATTCACAAATGCAGGTACTAAAGGTGCAATACCAACTTTCCCAAGACGGTATTATAGACTGACCAGCATTCACAAATACAGGTACTAAAGGTGCAATACAAACTTTCCCAAGACGGTATTATAGACTGACCAGCATTCACAAATACAGGTACTAAAGATGCAATACCAACTTTCCCAAGACGGTATAGAATGACCAGCATTCACAAATGCAGGTACTAAAGGTGTAATACCAACTTTCCCAAGACGGTATAAAATGACCAGCATTCACAAATACAGGTACTAAAGGTGCAATACAAACTTTCCCAAGACGGTATTATAGAATTACCAGCATTCACAAATACAGGTACTAAAGGTGCAATACCAACTTTCCCAAGACAACACAAAATATTACCAGTATCATTAAAACATGAAATAAGATACCATGGAATGACATGTAATATGCAAATGTTTCAAGGTAAACAAATGTTTAATTAACTATATTAAACATTCAATCTTTAAAAACTTTTCTCCTTTGAACTTTTCGAGAATATCTTGGAATGTTTTGTAAATAAATTTTCACATAGGATAAAATTAATTAAAACAAAATTAGCACATTTAAGCCTCTTCAGATTTTTCTTGATTTAATTTTGTCTCTTGTCAAAGAAAATTATGATTTTCCTAGAATTTAAAATCTATTTCTTAAAAGTGGCAAAATACATAAACATGTAGTAGAAAAATACTATGCAAGATATCATATCTTATTTTTGATTAAAATGTTCATTCACTATCTGTGGAGAGTCCTACAAAGACAGTAAACCAATAGCTCTGTATTCCCATTCACTTACTTGAAATAAAAATAAAATGAACATTTTATAATTTAAGTTTTTGTAAGGCAAGTATCAATATGCTCCTCTTATTATCATGGCATGCAGACAAATATAATAAACTACTTAGCTTTCATAACTTTTTCATTTTAAATCCAACAACACAATCACTTATTTATTAAGTACAAATATTATAGAATCGATAGTAACAAGATTAGCTTGATAAAGTACAAGTTACAAGTTGTAGA
>JAASAO010001606.1:0-22251 GCA_017311375.1 Mytilus coruscus
TATAGAAAAATGACATTTTTTTTAATAAGGCTTTGAAAAATATCAAAATAGTCATTTTGCTCGGAAAAATGTGAAACAGTAAGAAATGGGGTCAAATGGACTTTTCATCAACGTGAATTCAAGCTATAGTCTGTTTCCTATTTGTATTTATTTCTATATCTAAATCTAGGGTGGGCTCGAATGTCGACAAAGTTTGAAGAGAATAGAACGTTTTGAGATATCTACTGTTTTATTGGGAAAAGCATGTATTTATCTTAAATTTGAAGATAAATTTTGGTTTTAATCATAATGACCGTGACTCAGTTGCTATTCTAGCAAAAGCTAATTTGGTGAAAATTGGCCAAAAGGGTCCCTAAGCAAACACCAACGATTTAGTTAAATTGCAAAGTAGAAAAATAATCTTGGCATTGAATATTGTAGTCCAAGAATAGTTTCTCTTGCCAAAGTAGTAATATTATCATATTTTCAAAATTTGGAAAACTATAGTCTGTTTCAAAAACGTGTTTTTCAAGAAATGGTTTCATTTAAAGCCATTCTTCAAAATTCGATGTAGCTTTTCCGTATCAGAACGGTTTTGTTGACAATATGATCAGTGCTGGATGACCTTTGAAAAATTAGGCAAGTAAATAAACATTATCTTCATGTCTTTTGAACAGTACCGTATTTGGTGAAAAATCAGTTCCAATTTTGGCCTGATCTGCGGGCAAAACTAATTCTCCAAATTCAGAGAGTGATCAGATAATGTTTTGAAGATGTGATATTATCTACATAGACGCTAGCGCTTCTTTGGCCCGGGCGCTTAATTTTCGGAATTTTTCATTACCGTATAGGTTACAAGGTCGCAATTATTTGTTTACATTTTACCGGCAAATTTTTTGCCCCAAGATGGTACTCAGAATAGAATCCTATACGGCTTCTGATTGGATGATGCAGGATTGGAATTACATTTAATCGAAAGCTTATCCAATTAGGTTTAAAAATTGCAGAAAATCATATTCACATTTGACGAAGTATAGAAAATATCCTCCATTTCTGCACGTCGGAGCCATTAAAAATATGCCTTTTCATTAAGCGAAAAAATAGACGATCTTTTCAACTGCATTTTAAGTCAATTTGAGCCGCATGACCCTATATATTTTTTGGTTGTAATGCAACACTGGCATTTCTAGTAACAGGAACTGCTACCCGTTTTTCCCTAGTTTGTGTAGTCTTCGAGAAAAAATACGGAACACCAGTGGTACCCTATGGAAAATGCATTACGAATAATTGCGCTCTTGTAACCAATAAAAATGACATTTTTTTAATAAGGCTTTGAAAAATATCAAAATAGTCATTTTGCTCGGAAAAATGTGAAACAGTAAGAAATGGGGTCAAATGGACTTTTCATCAACGTGAATTCAAGCTATAGTCTGTTTCCTATTTGTATTTATTTCTATATCTAAATCTAGGGTGGGCTCGAATGTCGACAAAGTTTGAAGAGAATAGTTTTTGAGATATCTACTGTTTTATTGGGAAAAGCATGTATTTATCTTAAATTTGAAGATAAATTTTGGTTTTAATCATAATGACCGTGACTCAGTTGCTATTCTAGCAAAAAGCTAATTTGGTGAAAATTGGCCAAAAGGGTCCCTAAGCAAACACCAACGATTTAGTTAAATTGCAAAGTAGAAAAATAATCTTGGCATTGAATATTGTAGTCCAAGAATAGTTTCTCTTGCCAAAGTAGTAATATTATCATATTTTCAAAATTTGGAAAAACTATAGTCTGTTTTAAAACGTGTTTTTTCAAGAAATGGTTTCATTTAAAGCCATTCTTCAAAATTCGATGTAGCTTTTCCGTATCAGAACGGTTTTGTTGACAATATGATCAGTGCTGGATGACCTTTGAAAAATTAGGCAAGTAAATAAACATTATCTTCATGTCTTTTGAACAGTACCGTATTTGGTGAAAAAATCAGTTCCAATTTTGGCCTGATCTGCGGGCAAAACTAATTCTCCAAATTCAGAGTGATCAGATAATGTTTTGAAGATGTGATATTATCTACATAGACGCTAGCGCTTCTTTTGGCCCGGGCGCTTAATTTTCGGAATTTTTCATTACCGTATAGAAAAATGACATTTTTTTAATAAGGCTTTGAAAATATCAAAATAGTCATTTGCTCGGAAAAATGTGAAACAGTAAGAAATGGGGTCAAATGGACTTTTCATCAACGTGAATTCAAGCTATAGTCTGTTTCCTATTTGTATTTATTTCTATATCTAAATCTAGGGTGGGCTCGAATGTCGACAAAGTTTGAAGAGAATAGAACGTTTTGAGATATCTACTGTTTTATTGGGAAAAGCATGTATTTATCTTAAATTTGAAGATAAATTTTGGTTTTAATCATAATGACCGTGACTCAGTTGCTATTCTAGCAAAAGCTAATTTGGTGAAAATTGGCCAAAAGGGTCCCTAAGCAAACACCAACGATTTAGTTAAATTGCAAAGTAGAAAAATAATCTTGGCATTGAATATTGTAGTCCAAGAATAGTTTCTCTTGCCAAAGTAGTAATATTATCATATTTTCAAAATTTGGAAAACTATAGTCTGTTTCAAAACGTGTTTTTCAAGAAATGGTTTCATTTAAAGCCATTCTTCAAAATTCGATGTAGCTTTTCCGTATCAGAACGGTTTTGTTGACAATATGATCAGTGCTGGATGACCTTTGAAAAATTAGGCAAGTAAATAAACATTATCTTCATGTCTTTTGAACAGTACCGTATTTGGTGAAAAATCAGTTCCAATTTTGGCCTGATCTGCGGGCAAAACTAATTCTCCAAATTCAGAGAGTGATCAGATAATGTTTTGAAGATGTGATATTATCTACATAGACGCTAGCGCTTCTTTTGGCCCGGCGCTTAATTTTCGGAATTTTTTCATTACCGTATAGAAAATGACATTTTTTTTAATAAGGCTTTGAAAAATATCAAAATAGTCATTTTGCTCGGAAAAATGTGAAACAGTAAGAAATGGGGTCAAATGGACTTTTCATCAACGTGAATTCAAGCTATAGTCTGTTTCCTATTTGTATTTATTTCTATATCTAAATCTAGGGTGGGCTCGAATGTCGACAAAGTTTGAAGAGAATAGAACGTTTTGAGATATCTACTGTTTTTATTGGGAAAAGCATGTATTTATCTTAAATTTGAAGATAAATTTTGGTTTTAATCATAATGACCGTGACTCAGTTGCTATTCTAGCAAAAAGCTAATTTGGTGAAAATTGGCCAAAAGGGTCCCTAAGCAAACACCAACGATTTAGTTAAATTGCAAAGTAGAAAAATAATCTTGGCATTGAATATTGTAGTCCAAGAATAGTTTCTCTTGCCAAAGTAGTAATATTATCATATTTTCAAAATTTGGAAAAACTATAGTCTGTTTCAAAACGTGTTTTTCAAGAAATGGTTTCATTTAAAGCCATTCTTCAAAATTCGATGTAGCTTTTCCGTATCAGAACGGTTTTGTTGACAATATGATCAGTGCTGGATGACCTTTGAAAAATTAGGCAAGTAAATAAACATTATCTTCATGTCTTTTGAACAGTACCGTATTTGGTGAAAAATCAGTTCCAATTTTGGCCTGATCTGCGGGCAAAACTAATTCTCCAAATTCAGAGAGTGATCAGATAATGTTTTGAAGATGTGATATTATCTACATAGACGCTAGCGCTTCTTTTGGCCCAGGCGCTTAATTTTCGGAATTTTTCATTACCGTATAGGTTACAAGGTCGCAATTATTTGTTTACATTTTACCGGCAAGTTTTTACCCCAAGATGGTACTCAGAATAGAATCCTATACGGCTTCTGATTGGATGATACAGGATTGGAATTACATTTAATCGAAAGCTTATCCAATTAGGTTTAAAAATTGCAGAAAATCATATTCACATTTTACGAAGTATAGAAAATATCTTCCATTTCTGCACGTCGGAGCCATTAAAATATGCCTTTTCATTAAGCGAAAAAATAGACGATCTTTTTCAACTGCATTTTAAGTCAATTTGAGCCGCATGACCCTATATATTTTTTGGTTGTAATGCAACACTGGCATTTCTAGTAACAGGAACTGCTACCCGTTTTCCCTAGTTTGTGTAGTCTTCGAGAAAAAATACGGAACACCAGTGGTACCCTATGGAAAATGCATTACGAATAATTGCGCTCTTGTAACCTATAGAAAAATGACATTTTTTTAATAAGGCTTTGAAAATATCAAAATAGTCATTTTGCTCGGAAAAATGTGAAACAGTAAGAAATGGGGTCAAATGGACTTTTCATCAACGTGAATTCAAGCTATAGTCTGTTTCCTATTTGTATTTATTTCTATATCTAAATCTAGGGTGGGCTCGAATGTCGACAAAGTTTGAAGAGAATAGAACGTTTTGAGATATCTACTGTTTTTATTGGGAAAAGCATGTATTTATCTTAAATTTGAAGATAAATTTTGGTTTTTAATCATAATGACCGTGACTCAGTTGCTATTCTAGCAAAAGCTAATTTGGTGAAAATTGGCCAAAAGGGTCCCTAAGCAAACACCAACGATTTAGTTAAATTGCAAAGTAGAAAAATAATCTTGGCATTGAATATTGTAGTCCAAGAATAGTTTCTCTTGCCAAAGTAGTAATATTATCATATTTTCAAAATTTGGAAAACTATAGTCTGTTTCAAAACGTGTTTTTCAAGAAATGGTTTCATTTAAAGCCATTCTTCAAAATTCGATGTAGCTTTTCCGTATCAGAACGGTTTTGTTGACAATATGATCAGTGCTGGATGACCTTTGAAAAATTAGGCAAGTAAATAAACATTATCTTCATGTCTTTTGAACAGTACCGTATTTGGTGAAAAATCAGTTCCAATTTTGGCCTGATCTGCGGGCAAAACTAATTCTCAAATTCAGAGAGTGATCAGATAATGTTTTGAAGATGTGATATTATCTACATAGACGCTAGCGCTTCTTTTGGCCCGGGCGCTTAATTTTCGGAATTTTTTCATTACCGTATAGGTTACAAGGTCGCAATTATTTGTTTACATTTTACCGGCAAGTTTTTACCCCAAGATGGTACTCAGAATAGAATCCTATACGGCTTCTGATTGGATGATACAGGATTGGAATTACATTTAATCGAAAGCTTATCCAATTAGGTTTAAAAATTGCAGAAAATCATATTCACATTTTACGAAGTATAGAAAATATCTTCCATTTCTGCACGTCGGAGCCATTAAAATATGCCTTTTCATTAAGCGAAAAAATAGACGATCTTTTCAACTGCATTTTAAGTCAATTTGAGCCGCATGACCCTATATATTTTTTGGTTGTAATGCAACACTGGCATTTCTAGTAACAGGAACTGCTACCCGTTTTCCCTAGTTTGTGTAGTCTTCGAGAAAAAAATACGGAACACCAGTGGTACCCTATGGAAAATGCATTACGAATAATTGCGCTCTTGTAACCTATAGAAAATGACATTTTTTTAATAAGGCTTTGAAAAATATCAAAAATAGTCATTTTGCTCGGAAAAAATGTGAAACAGTAAGAAATGGGGTCAAATGGACTTTTCATCAACGTGAATTCAAGCTATAGTCTGTTTCCTATTTGTATTTATTTCTATATCTAAATCTAGGGTGGGCTCGAATGTCGACAAAGTTTGAAGAGAATAGAACGTTTTTGAGATATCTACTGTTTTTATTGGGAAAAGCATGTATTTATCTTAAATTTGAAGATAAATTTTGGTTTTTAATCATAATGACCGTGACTCAGTTGCTATTCTAGCAAAAAGCTAATTTGGTGAAAATTGGCCAAAAGGGTCCCTAAGCAAACACCAACGATTTAGTTAAATTGCAAAGTAGAAAAATAATCTTGGCATTGAATATTGTAGTCCAAGAATAGTTTCTCTTGCCAAAGTAGTAATATTATCATATTTTCAAAATTTGGAAAAACTATAGTCTGTTTCAAAACGTGTTTTTCAAGAAATGGTTTCATTTAAAGCCATTCTTCAAAATTCGATGTAGCTTTTCCGTATCAGAACGGTTTTGTTGACAATATGATCAGTGCTGGATGACCTTTGAAAAATTAGGCAAGTAAATAAACATTATCTTCATGTCTTTTGAACAGTACCGTATTTGGTGAAAAATCAGTTCCAATTTTGGCCTGATCTGCGGGCAAAACTAATTCTCCAAATTCAGAGAGTGATCAGATAATGTTTTGAAGATGTGATATTATCTACATAGACGCTAGCGCTTCTTTTGCCCGGGCGCTTAATTTTCGGAATTTTTTCATTACCGTATAGGTTACAAGGTCGCAATTATTTGTTTACATTTTACCGGCAAGTTTTTACCCCAAGATGGTACTCAGAATAGAATCCTATACGGCTTCTGATTGGATGATACAGGATTGGAATTACATTTAATCGAAAGCTTATCCAATTAGGTTTAAAAATTGCAGAAAATCATATTCACATTTTACGAAGTATAGAAAATATCTTCCATTTCTGCACGTCGGAGCCATTAAAATATGCCTTTTCATTAAGCGAAAAAATAGACGATCTTTTTCAACTGCATTTTAAGTCAATTTGAGCCGCATGACCCTATATATTTTTTTGGTTGTAATGCAACACTGGCATTTCTAGTAACAGGAACTGCTACCCGTTTTCCCCTAGTTTGTGTAGTCTTCGAGAAAAAAAATACGGAACACCAGTGGTACCCTATGGAAAATGCATTACGAATAATTGCGCTCTTGTAACCTATAGAAAATGACATTTTTTTAATAAGGCTTTGAAAAATATCAAAATAGTCATTTTGCTCGGAAAAATGTGAAACAGTAAGAAATGGGGTCAAATGGACTTTTCATCAACGTGAATTCAAGCTATAGTCTGTTTCCTATTTGTATTTATTTCTATATCTAAATCTAGGGTGGGCTCGAATGTCGACAAAGTTTGAAGAGAATAGAACGTTTTGAGATATCTACTGTTTTTATTGGGAAAAGCATGTATTTATCTTAAATTTGAAGATAAATTTTGGTTTTAATCATAATGACCGTGACTCAGTTGCTATTCTAGCAAAAAGCTAATTTGGTGAAAATTGGCCAAAAGGGTCCCTAAGCAAACACCAACGATTTAGTTAAATTGCAAAGTAGAAAAAATAATCTTGGCATTGAATATTGTAGTCCAAGAATAGTTTCTCTTGCCAAAGTAGTAATATTATCATATTTTCAAAATTTGGAAAAACTATAGTCTGTTTCAAAACGTGTTTTTCAAGAAATGGTTTCATTTAAAGCCATTCTTCAAAATTCGATGTAGCTTTTCCGTATCAGAACGGTTTTGTTGACAATATGATCAGTGCTGGATGACCTTTGAAAAATTAGGCAAGTAAATAAACATTATCTTCATGTCTTTTGAACAGTACCGTATTTGGTGAAAAATCAGTTCCAATTTTGGCCTGATCTGCGGGCAAAAACTAATTCTCCAAATTCAGAGTGATCAGATAATGTTTTGAAGATGTGATATTATCTACATAGACGCTAGCGCTTCTTTGGCCCGGGCGCTTAATTTTCGGAATTTTTTCATTACCGTATAGGTTACAAGGTCGCAATTATTTGTTTACATTTTACCGGCAAGTTTTTACCCCAAGATGGTACTCAGAATAGAATCCTATACGGCTTCTGATTGGATGATGCAGGATTGGAATTACATTTAATCGAAAGCTTATCCAATTAGGTTTAAAATTGCAGAAAATCATATTCACATTTTACGAAGTATAGAAAATATCTTCCATTTCTGCACGTCGGAGCCATTAAAATATGCCTTTTCATTAAGCGAAAAAAATAGACGATCTTTTTCAACTGCATTTTAAGTCAATTTGAGCCGCATGACCCTATATATTTTTTTGGTTGTAATGCAACACTGGCATTTCTAGTAACAGGAACTGCTACCCGTTTTTCCCTAGTTTGTGTAGTCTTCGAGAAAAAAAATACGGAACACCAGTGGTACCCTATGGAAAATGCATTACGAATAATTGCGCTCTTGTAACCTATAGAAAATGACATTTTTTTTAATAAGGCTTTGAAAAATATCAAAATAGTCATTTTGCTCGGAAAAAATGTGAAACAGTAAGAAATGGGGTCAAATGGACTTTTCATCAACGTGAATTCAAGCTATAGTCTGTTTCCTATTTGTATTTATTTCTATATCTAAATCTAGGGTGGGCTCGAATGTCGACAAAGTTTGAAGAGAATAGAACGTTTTTGAGATATCTACTGTTTTTATTGGGAAAAGCATGTATTTATCTTAAATTTGAAGATAAATTTTGGTTTTTAATCATAATGACCGTGACTCAGTTGCTATTCTAGCAAAAAGCTAATTTGGTGAAAATTGGCCAAAAGGGTCCCTAAGCAAACACCAACGATTTAGTTAAATTGCAAAGTAGAAAAAATAATCTTGGCATTGAATATTGTAGTCCAAGAATAGTTTCTCTTGCCAAAGTAGTAATATTATCATATTTTCAAAATTTGGAAAAACTATAGTCTGTTTCAAAAACGTGTTTTTTCAAGAAATGGTTTCATTTAAAGCCATTCTTCAAAATTCGATGTAGCTTTTCCGTATCAGAACGGTTTTGTTGACAATATGATCAGTGCTGGATGACCTTTGAAAAATTAGGCAAGTAAATAAACATTATCTTCATGTCTTTTTGAACAGTACCGTATTTGGTGAAAAAATCAGTTCCAATTTTTGGCCTGATCTGCGGGCAAAAACTAATTCTCCAAATTCAGAGAGTGATCAGATAATGTTTTGAAGATGTGATATTATCTACATAGACGCTAGCGCTTCTTTTGGCCCGGGCGCTTAATTTTCGGAATTTTTTTCATTACCGTATAGGTTACAAGGTCGCAATTATTTGTTTACATTTTACCGGCAAGTTTTTTACCCCAAGATGGTACTCAGAATAGAATCCTATACGGCTTCTGATTGGATGATGCAGGATTGGAATTACATTTAATCGAAAGCTTATCCAATTAGGTTTAAAATTGCAGAAAATCATATTCACATTTTACGAAGTATAGAAAATATCTTCCATTTCTGCACGTCGGAGCCATTAAAAATATGCCTTTTCATTAAGCGAAAAAAATAGACGATCTTTTTCAACTGCATTTTAAGTCAATTTGAGCCGCATGACCCTATATATTTTTTGGTTGTAATGCAACACTGGCATTTCTAGTAACAGGAACTGCTACCCGTTTTCCCTAGTTTGTGTAGTCTTCGAGAAAAAATACGGAACACCAGTGGTACCCTATGGAAAATGCATTACGAATAATTGCGCTCTTGTAACCTATAGAAAATGACATTTTTTTAATAAGGCTTTGAAAAATATCAAAATAGTCATTTTGCTCGGAAAAATGTGAAACAGTAAGAAATGGGGTCAAATGGACTTTTCATCAACGTGAATTCAAGCTATAGTCTGTTTCCTATTTGTATTTATTTCTATATCTAAATCTAGGGTGGGCTCGAATGTCGACAAAGTTTGAAGAGAATAGAACGTTTTTGAGATATCTACTGTTTTTATTGGGAAAAGCATGTATTTATCTTAAATTTGAAGATAAATTTTGGTTTTTAATCATAATGACCGTGACTCAGTTGCTATTCTAGCAAAAGCTAATTTGGTGAAAATTGGCCAAAAGGGTCCCTAAGCAAACACCAACGATTTAGTTAAATTGCAAAGTAGAAAAATAATCTTGGCATTGAATATTGTAGTCCAAGAATAGTTTCTCTTGCCAAAGTAGTAATATTATCATATTTTCAAAATTTGGAAAACTATAGTCTGTTTCAAAACGTGTTTTTTCAAGAAATGGTTTCATTTAAAGCCATTCTTCAAAATTCGATGTAGCTTTTCCGTATCAGAACGGTTTTGTTGACAATATGATCAGTGCTGGATGACCTTTGAAAAATTAGGCAAGTAAATAAACATTATCTTCATGTCTTTTTGAACAGTACCGTATTTGGTGAAAAATCAGTTCCAATTTTGGCCTGATCTGCGGGCAAAACTAATTCTCCAAATTCAGAGAGTGATCAGATAATGTTTTGAAGATGTGATATTATCTACATAGACGCTAGCGCTTCTTTTGGCCCGGGCGCTTAATTTTCGGAATTTTTTCATTACCGTATAGGTTACAAGGTCGCAATTATTTGTTTACATTTTACCGGCAAGTTTTTACCCCAAGATGGTACTCAGAATAGAATCCTATACGGCTTCTGATTGGATGATGCAGGATTGGAATTACATTTAATCAGCTTATCCAATTAGGTTTAAAATTGCAGAAAATCATATTCACATTTTACGAAGTATAGAAAATATCTTCCATTTCTGCACGTCGGAGCCATTAAAAATATGCCTTTTCATTAAGCGAAAAAAATAGACGATCTTTTCAACTGCATTTTAAGTCAATTTGAGCCGCATGACCCTATATATTTTTTGGTTGTAATGCAACACTGGCATTTCTAGTAACAGGAACTGCTACCCGTTTTCCCTAGTTTGTGTAGTCTTCGAGAAAAAAATACGGAACACCAGTGGTACCCTATGGAAAATGCATTACGAATAATTGCGCTCTTGTAACCTATAGAAAAATGACATTTTTTTAATAAGGCTTTGAAAAATATCAAAAATAGTCATTTTGCTCGGAAAAATGTGAAACAGTAAGAAATGGGGTCAAATGGACTTTTCATCAACGTGAATTCAAGCTATAGTCTGTTTCCTATTTGTATTTATTTCTATATCTAAATCTAGGGTGGGCTCGAATGTCGACAAAGTTTGAAGAGAATAGAACGTTTTGAGATATCTACTGTTTTATTGGGAAAAGCATGTATTTATCTTAAATTTGAAGATAAATTTTGGTTTTAATCATAATGACCGTGACTCAGTTGCTATTCTAGCAAAAAGCTAATTTGGTGAAAATTGGCCAAAAGGGTCCCTAAGCAAACACCAACGATTTAGTTAAATTGCAAAGTAGAAAAATAATCTTGGCATTGAATATTGTAGTCCAAGAATAGTTTCTCTTGCCAAAGTAGTAATATTATCATATTTTCAAAATTTGGAAAAACTATAGTCTGTTTCAAAACGTGTTTTTCAAGAAATGGTTTCATTTAAAGCCATTCTTCAAAATTCGATGTAGCTTTTCCGTATCAGAACGGTTTTGTTGACAATATGATCAGTGCTGGATGACCTTTGAAAAATTAGGCAAGTAAATAAACATTATCTTCATGTCTTTTGAACAGTACCGTATTTGGTGAAAAATCAGTTCCAATTTTGGCCTGATCTGCGGGCAAAACTAATTCTCCAAATTCAGAGAGTGATCAGATAATGTTTTGAAGATGTGATATTATCTACATAGACGCTAGCGCTTCTTTTGGCCCGGGCGCTTAATTTTCGGAATTTTTTCATTACCGTATAGGTTACAAGGTCGCAATTATTTGTTTACATTTACCGGCAAGTTTTTACCCCAAGATGGTACTCAGAATAGAATCCTATACGGCTTCTGATTGGATGATGCAGGATTGGAATTACATTTAATCGAAAGCTTATCCAATTAGGTTTAAAATTGCAGAAAATCATATTCACATTTTACGAAGTATAGAAAATATCTTCCATTTCTGCACGTCGGAGCCATTAAAATATGCCTTTTTCATTAAGCGAAAAAATAGACGATCTTTTTCAACTGCATTTTAAGTCAATTTGAGCCGCATGACCCTATATATTTTTTGGTTGTAATGCAACACTGGCATTTCTAGTAACAGGAACTGCTACCCGTTTTTCCCTAGTTTGTGTAGTCTTCGAGAAAAAATACGGAACACCAGTGGTACCCTATGGAAAATGCATTACGAATAATTGCGCTCTTGTAACCCTAAGTGCGTTTATTGGGTTGCTGATAGCATTTCAAAACTCCCGCCAAAATTGCTGTCGGAGTTCTTCTGTGAAAGAGGTACACATAGTCAAACAAAAATGTCAAGTTCATTTGAGGACTCTGTTGTTGTCTTATAAGATGATAATATGAATATTTCTTTACAATTTTAACTGACAGTATTGTTCAAAGAGGTAACTTGCACACATGTATAACTAACATCTTCAGATAAGAAATTACTGTTCATTTTTTGAAGTGTCTGCACCCTGCAAACACGTACATAAAATCAGCTGCTGATTTGATTGTTTTGTCCACACACATTTATGTAATTGTATGACTTCTCAAAGCTGTATGAAATAAAGCATACACATTATCTTAACAGTAAAAAGAATATATTAAAAAAGCTCTCCAGTTAGACCATATTCAAATGTATAACATGGCTGATGGAGCTTTATCTGCATTTCATTTTTGTTAATGTTATTCTCAGTACACCAAAATGTATCTGAGTTGATTTTTATCATATGAATGAATTACACCTGTTGACCCTAGGTCAATCAGTAAACAATGTCATCGAACAAGCAGTTCTTACTGTGAAATATTAACATAAGCATTGTGACATAGGAAATTTACAGGAAAGAGCACATATTTGAAAGTCGTCTATAGATACCAGTGGTGGTTCTTTGATTTTAGGCACTCTGCTCGGTAATAGACACTTTAGCACTTACGTAGCTTTAAATGAACAGACGTACAGGTCCAATAACTATAACTGACCGGCCAGCATTGTATATATATCTTCGTCTCATGGGTTTTCGTGCTATTAAGAATGCATTGTGACGTCATAATTTCCATTGAAAAGGCATGCATAGGATGAATTCATATAACTACTAAAACATATGATCTGACGATAAAGATTGTTTAACACATGTTACATGTCATGCATGTATATTAAAATGTAAATTCAAGTTTGCATGAAACTATATTAATTTTGTGACTATCAAATGTTGTTGAAGAAGTGTTGTTTTGATATTATTAAAAGTTAGTTGGTGATATTCTAAGATTTCCTAGATTTATTTTCAAATAAGACCAATTAAAATTAATTGATAGATTTTCATCCCTGCCCGCCCCTCTGAAATTGTTCCGCCCGTTTTTTTATTCTTAAAAATTTACAATTTCCGGATTTTGTTCATTTCCCTTACCAGTAATAGCCGATAATTTCATTTCATTCAAAACTTCCTGTTTCAGATTTCAGTTTCCGTATTTCTTTGAATAATATAACCAAATGATAAAGTCAACATATTCTGCTGCTCATGATGACAACATTATCTTCCGAGAATAGAGATCGGTTACGAGAAGGGCATAAAATATTCGGGTTATGAGTAATTGGCTGTGTCCAAGAACGCTAATTGTGGTATGTCACAAATTTCAGTGATAAGAAAACCGTGGATTTTTTTATTTATACAATGATTTTGTGTCAGGAAATTTGGACTGTGAATGACATCCAAGGCGCAAAAAACAAAAACATGACTCGAATAAAGTAATTGACACAAGCACAAACTTGTGCAATTTATGACTGTATATTGAGTACAAAAAGTAGGACAATGTACAAAATGTATTATAGCAAGCCCTTAGATTTACCCAAGACTGTTGATTTTTGTTGACAAACAGCAAACACCCTCTGTCCCCAACCCCTCAATAGAGTCATTAAACAACTTTTATAAATTTTGACTTGGATGGAGAGTTGTCTCATTGGCACTCATACCACATCTTCTTATATCTATCTTCTTTTTGGTTAAGTTCATGTTTTACATTGTAATTATATTTGCACCTTGCATAAGAATCTTAAAGGCATCAACCCTAGTATTTTCAACACAGTTTGAGTTTTCATTTCACTCTGTACTCATATAATACTTGTGTTGCATACCAATGCATATGCTTCATTTTATGCACTACAAACCATAGCTTGGAACACAAAATAAATTTGATGTAGGTAGTCTAAAGAGAGCATTTCTCCAGGTTTTTGCTATTTACTAAAAATAGTTTTCTAAAGCGGCAATTGCGTGTAGAACAGACTTGTGTGGTTGCCAATCAGAAATATTTATTTAAGAATTTGAAAAAAAAGAGTAGAATTCCTTATATATATATATATATGATGAAAGCTTATTTTTACCCTTGCATATGAGCAATACGTCACAAAAGGGTTTAGGAAGAAATACAAATTAAAAAATAAAATCTTCCCACTCGCCCCATCTTTTTTCAAAAATCTGGATGAAAATCTAATTTTAATTGGCCTTATGTGATTCTATTTATAAGTAATTCTTATGATTTATGAATTATGTGTTTTTACATTTGTTCACAATTATACTGTACATGTATTTCCCTCACTGAATTATAATATTTATAATAAAAATTCATGATTCAAAACTTTCTGTTCACTCAAGACATGGTATATGTTTTGCTAAAAACTTGTATGTAATTCACAGATGCCAAATTTGTCCCTTAGCCTACTTGTTTATGATTTGTCCGCCCTCTTAATAATTTTGTAAACATAACATTAAATGAATCAACAAATGAAATTACCAGCCAGCATCATCTGACTAAAATTCGTGTTGCATTCATTATAAAAATAATAATCAAAATTGACAACAACACTTCAAATGGTCTGCAATTTTATTTGCTATGGTCTACATGTTTTGCCTGCAAGACAGGCGTCATCAGGACAATTTTCATACAGAAATAAATTACTGAAGTACTCAAAGTGGTACAATTTGAATTTGACATTGTCAAGGTGAGAGAAACAATGAAAAGTGAAAGTAGCAATAGTTATAAATAGATAAGATAAATATAGAAAAATAAAGTTTGTTTACAATGCAACTTGAGTTCGTTTTACTTTTATATGATACATGACATTGTTCTAAAGGCTTGGTATCTAAATGGACGAACTTCCCATGGTTCCTACCACTTCGCAAGGCATCTCTTCCAACATGGCCATTGTTGGATGTTACACTTCCTGGCGCGTCGGCAACAATGGGAAGATTTTGGTCGCCGCTAATGGAAAATAAAATTGTCAAAAATTATTCATTATAGAAATAAGAAGATGTGGTAAATTTGATATACAAAAAATATTAATGAGAACTGTTTAAGTTCTTAAAGAATATGTAGATATAGAATCTATAAAATGTTTTTTTTTTTTTTTTTTTTTTTTTTAAATACTAATGCATTTTAATGCAAGTGTTGCTGATATAGATAACAAACAAGCAGCCCAAAAGAAAAAAGGAAAATAGATATCCATATATGTATAGTACACAATAAGTTGGATCAATTAAACATATAATAACTAGCCAAAAAGAAAGTAGAAGTTAAGCATGTCCATGACTCATCCTGTGTCAGCAGCTAATAGGAAAGTATTATGGTTTCCTAAAGGCAGCTGACACCAGGGGGCGATACCTTATGGACCATAGGCACGTAAAATGTGTGTAAATGTCTCTTTCCTACCTGTATCAAAAGCAAACAAGGAAGCATCATAGGTAACTTGAATGCAGTTGATACCAGGGGACGATGCCTCAAGGATATAAGAGAACATTTGAATAAATAATATATCTTAACAATTAATTCTTTTTTTTCTTTTAATCGGCCAGTATGTTTGTGATATTCAGATGAATATATTTTTCTATGTCCAAACAAATGTATATACACACATAGATTTCCTTTAACTAATCTTCACTAAGGAAGATGTTTCTATATAAAATTACATATTATTTTAAGTAAATCAACATTTTCTACACTAAATAACCATATAATTTTGTTTTGACTGCTCATATGATTAAAATAAGAATTATATTTTGCAATACTAGCTAACATACAATTTCTATCATCCTCAAATTTGTTGCAATCAAATAGAAAATGACCCTCATCTTCGAGAGTATTGGAAGAACATTTATTACATATTCTGTTAATTCGGGGAATACCCTGATATCTACCTAATTCTATTTATAATCTATGAGAAGATACCCGTAATATAGTAAAACTTCTTCTAAGTTAAAAATTCTTGATCAATGTTAGATATTTTTCAAAACCAAAATTTGTTTTATATAAAAGGTAGGTTTTCAGTTTACTGTCTGAACATTTATCTATTTGTTTCTTCCAACAGCTTATAAACAATATTGATAGCTTGGTTTGTATATATTTCTTAAATTTGTACAAGGATTCACAAAATGGAGCATTTATGGCATTTGTATAGTCAATACCAAGTATTTTAAAAATAACATTTATTGAACCATACCATGATGTTTTATTCATGTGATGTAGTGTCTTTGATTGTGTATATGCCTCTTTTAATAAAGGAAAATTATTACCTAAATTTTCTAATCTATACCAGTACAATAACATTCCTTTTATAATATTGAAATATATTGGAAATCTTCCAAGTTCAGATAACACTGCAGCATTTGTTGTTTTCTTGTGTACCCCAAGTATAAATTTACAAAATTTTAAATGAAGTTTCTCACAGGGTAAACCTTAATATAATTTTTCAAAAGATATATCTTCCTTCTTACATTTAGAGGGAAGAGAATTAAACATCCCCATATTTCGCTACCGTATAATAAAATAGGTTTTACAGTGTGGTCAAAAACATGAATACTTGTTTTTACATTAGGATTAAGTGATAAAAAGTAAAATCACAAAATACTGAACTCCAAGGAAAATTCAAAAAGGAAAGTCCCTAATCAAATGGCAAAATCAAAAGCTCAAACACATCGAACGAATGGATAACAACTGTCACATTCCTGACTTGGTACAGGCATTTTCTTATGTAGAAAATGGTGGATTGAACCTGGTTTTATAGCTAGCTAAACCTCTCACTTGTATGACAGTCAAAGATAAAAGATCTTTCCTTAATTTGAAATAAGCTTTCAAAGATTTTTTGTATAGTTCATTTTGAGCATAACTGAATGAACCAGATGAGCTTAAATATAAACCTAGGTATTTGAATTTTGAAACACATTCCAGATTTATATTCTGAAATGTGAATATCTGTTTTACATGTCTGCCTGCTTTGTTGAAAATCAGAACCTTTGTCTTATTAGTATACACATTGAGACACCAATCTTTGCAAAATTTATCAAGCATTCCCAGCTTTTCTCGTAGTCCTTCAGCTGATGTAGATAATAAAACAATATCATCGGCATACATTAAAAAATGTAGATCTTTGTCATTGACATTAACTGGGTCTCTAGCATCTGACAAATATTTGGGCAAATCATTTATGAATATTTTGAATAAATCAGGTCTGAGGTTGTCACCTTGTTTGACTCCAATATCTAATGGGAAAAAAATCACTTACTTGATTTTGGATTTTGACACATGATTTGCTAATTTCATACATACTCTTAATAATGTTATAGAAATAAGACCCAACCCCAATATCTAGTAGTTTAATCTTGATCCCTGTATGTATAACAGTATCAAAAGCCTTCTGAAAATCAACAAAACAGGCAAACAGTCTACCTTCTTTTGAATTACAGTATTTGTTAATAAGACAGTTTAAAATAAACATATGATCTGCAGTTCTGGCTTTCCTTGTGAATCCAATTTGACTATCATGTATAATATTATGTTCCTGAAGAAATTTGTCCAGTCGTAGACTTAATATTCTATTAAAAAGCTTTCCAACTGCACTTGTTATTGTTATTCCTCTATAATTGTTGGGGTCACTTGTATCGTTGCTTTCAAAAATTGGTGTAATATAACCTTCAGCCCAAGATGGGTATATACCTGAAGACAAACAAGTATTAAACATCTGTTTAAAACTTTTTAAAAGGAAAGTCTGTCCATTCTTTATCATATTATTACTAATGTTATCCAAGCCTGATGATTTATTGCATTTTAAGTGTGAAATGGCTTTGGATATTTCAGACTCAGTGATAACGGAGTCTAACTCGTTGAAACATTTTGAGCTTTCTTATGTTTTTCACATAGCTCTGTATATCTACTTTGAAATTCACCTTGTAGTTGTGACAACTTTTTGAAATGTGATATCAAAGTTGATGGTTGTAATCCACATTTTTTTTTTTTTTTTGTGTTTCGTTTTTTTCCTGTAGTTCGTTAAGTAAGTTCCAATACAGTTTTGGATTCTCTTCGTGCAAGGAGTCCAGCTGACTAATCAATGATTGTTTGTATTGTTTGTATTTATATTTCCATAGTTTGGAGTATTCACGATTCAGTTTATAAAAGTGATTTTTGATAATTGGATCATATGGAAATCTTGAATAAATTTTTCCATAATTAAGCAAGTTAGTAAACTTGCGTCAAACCATTTTTTGTTTTTTGTTTGTTTGTGTGTTTTTTTAAAGGTCGTTTAAGTGATAGATTTGCTGCTGATAAAAAGATGTTTGAAAGTTTTGATGATGCTTCATCTATTGATGTCTGAGTAAATTGAATTGTTCTGTTGTTGAATTCTTAGACTAGTATGTAGTTTTGTAGTGTATCTGAAGAAAGTGCTTGTTGAAATTTTATTGCTGAACAGTCAGTCCAGATATAATTAGGTGTCATATTTTTCAACTGGATTGGAATATCATTTTCTCCTGGAACACAATATTTTGCAGATAATTCCCACTCAAGTTTACAATGACAATCAGATAATGTTGGAATAAATCTGGATACTTTAAAATACAGTACATTTTCAAAAATTTCTTCCGACACAGCAACATAATCAACCACACTTGCACCATTGGAGGTATAGCAAGTAAAATTACCAAATGTATCACCATGAACTCTGCCATTTAAAATTCTTATTTGTTTACTAATGTGAAAATCCAAAACTTCTTTGCCTCTTTGATCAATATTTTGGTCTCGACTTTTTCTTGTCATAATGTTTTTGTCAGTAGGGTTTGTATCAAAAATTGGGGTAAATTTTGAATCATCATTTACTATAAAGTCATTTTCAGAGCCTATTCTGGCATTAAGATCTCCACATAACAAAATTTCACCCACTTTCAAAAACATCAGAAGAGAGTTCTTAGGTATATTTAGATGTAACGGGGGTACAGTACACAAATAAATAGGACACTTTTAAATCCAAAAAAGGATTTTTCTAATTTAATCCATTGATAATCTGGATTACTGTTAATCAATATTTTGATATGAGGGTTAACATGACTTTTCTGTAGAATTACTATACCTCCAAAATGACGGTTATTACTTGATATTTTTCTACATATTGGATGATAATGAAATTTACTAATATTGTGTATTTGGGAATTATATCCCACATGAGTTTCGACTAGAAAAACAATGTCGTAATTCTCTATATGTTTCAGAAAAAGGAGATCCTCTGCTTTATTCATGCCCTTTGAAAATAAGCCACCTATATTCCAATAACCAAATTTTACAGATGATTGGTTTGATTTGGGCATTTTGGTTGATAAAATTAAATCTGGTATGAATAATAGAATAGATTTTCTATCTATAAAAAAATTAATAAGATTTGTCTCTAAATAAAAGGAAGAGACAATAAGGAAAATATTCAGAAATGTAAATATTTGAAATAAGTAGATTTATTTAGAGGATAATTTTAACAATGGTATTATAAATACAAATAGTCAATGATATAATAACGGATAATTTCTTTTCTATGTATCCTCTTTTAACTGAATAATTATTTAATTGATTTGGATTGAATAACCTGATATCCTGGGTTAATTCAAGATCAAAAGTATGATTCAAATGTGAAAACTAAAAAAAAAAAAAAAAAAAAAAAAAAAAAAAAAAAGCGAACTTTTATAACTAGCAGAGGTTACATATATATGACAATGTATTAGTGTGACTTCTTCACATAGTGGCTGTTTCATTTGAAAAATCTATTCAAATGTGAATATGAATTTATCAGCCCAAAAAAGAAATTTATAAAGTTGTACATGTATATATAAATTATATGTAAATGACTTTAAACATGTTAAAGGAAGTCAACATAATAATATGGTAATATGTATAATATTAAAAAGCAAATTATTCACGGTGACCTCTGCAACGTCCACGTCCACGTCCTCTTGTGTTGCGCGATTTGGATCTACCTCTTGAATTTGGCATGGGAATGTTTAAGGCAGTGTGTATCCCACGCTTCTATTTTGCCGATAGCTGAGACACGCCAGAGTCAGAGATGAATTTCTCCAAGTGTTGAGTATGTTGTTTTAGAGTATCATTAAGTTTGACAATTTCTTCATTTTGGTTTGTAGGCTTACAGATAGAAAGTCTATCTCAGAGTTTGAAGTAGTTAATACCTTTTTCATTTCTGCTCTAGTCTCCTCCAGTATTTGATTATGATATTTCATTTGATCTTCATGTTGAGCTTTAATTAACATAATATTGCTTTGTTCATGTTTTAATTTAACTTCCAAAGTCTGTTTTTCTGTTTGTACAGTTTTATATTTTAATTGTAATGTTGACATCTCATTGTCGTCTTTTCTACCTTTTCCCAAGACTAGAACATCATCATTGCATTGTTTAACAGCAGTTAATACTTTGCTGAAGTTTTCATTGTGACGGTGTTCTATTTTAGCCAGTGTGTCAACTAAATTTGATTCAAGCCTTTGAAAGTCATCTTTTTAAGGTTGATCTTCCTGTACTAGTACTGATTTTAACTCAGTCTGGGAGTCAGGTAATACACAAGTGACCTTGTCAACAGGGCATAATTCATTAATGAGTGTATTGTTATTGTCATCATGACAATCATGTGAAATACATGTATTAGTAGGACTGGTTTGTGATATGTTTGTAAGAACTTTATCAAGAATTTCTTTCAGAATTGGAAAATGAATATTCACAAACTCAGAATAATGACTGCCTTGTACTCTTATTGTTCCTGTTGTGACAAAAAATGTAATTTTAAATTGAAGTTCCCCCTTTTTTAATACTTCAAATATCACAGAATTTCCACTGTTGTTTCGGTTTTCCCATGTTTTGGGTTCGTCATACCATTCAATATCATAATCAGGTTCCTTTCCAAGATTGTCATAATAGTAAATATCTAGTGTTTTTATCCATGGTTGGATTCTGTCAAGGTTTGTGTAGAATGTGATGATTTTAGCATGTTCATCATACAAGTTTGGGTCAATTTGCTCGAAAAGGCTTAATTTTGCTTTACCAGTCCTCTTGCTTTGCTTTGATGGGAGAGATGAAAGAGGATAGTCATTTATAGTTTTGTCCATGGATAGGTCAATTTTCAATTTGCCTAAATCTACCATTATGACCGGCTTGTAGTCAACACGTGTTATATAATATATGTGCACACGTAAATCAGCGTAAATGAATGTTTGTAAATATAATTGATCGATCGGAAGTTATCTTAGTGTTTCTTCCTCTCTTATATAAATATTTTGCGTATTTTAAATGATGGAAACTGTAAAAAAAAAAATAAATAACCAGGATTCTCAGGATATTTTACCAGTGAATTTTCCACCAACCGCCATTAATCAGGGTGATAACCATATCCAAGTAACCATTCCTCAACTGCTAAGTGAGGGATATTTTTCCAGTGTTAATTTTTTTTAATTTTGAATCCACAGTTTACATTGTTTTATATTTGAACTTTGTTGAAATGAGGTCTTTCATGAAAATGGCAGCAACGATTCCAAGAGATGAAAAGGCTTTTTAACTTCAAAATGATTATTAATTGTTTCCTTTTTGGGGAGTAAATGTGTCTAACCTGTCCATCCTATAAAAACTGTTTTCATGATAGACAATTGTCAGTGGTCATATTTTGTAAAACCTCTTAAATAGATCAATTGACAATCTGCTTACCCTTCCGGAGCACCTGAGATCACCCCAGTTTTTGGTGGGGTTCATGTTGCTCAGTCTTCAGTTTTCTATGTTGTGTTTTGTGTTTTGTGTGCTGTTGTTTGTCTGTTTCTTTTTTTTTGCAATGGCGTTGTGGGTTTGTTTTTCAACTTAGTTATTATGAGTTTGGATTTCCCTTTGGCATGTTTGGTATCTTTTGCCTCTCTTCTAATACTGGAGAGAAAATATTGTTAATAATTATTTTTATTACATTTCAGATTCAGGATGACTTAATGGACGTCCTATCAGACAATTAAGAGAACAACTATATGAATCATGTAATCTGTATATTGTTTCACGTGTAATTTTATTTGAAATAAAGGAAGATACATTGCATCATATTTGGAGACCATCTAGACAAGACAACTTCAAGCAAGACTTTCTAAAGGGGTCCATCAAGGAATGGACCAAATTCATGACTCTGTAGCATGGTATCAGAAAAAGGTATATAATAAATAAAAAAGAAGATGTGGTTTGAGACAACTCTCCACCAGAGACTAA
>JAASAO010000435.1:0-45347 GCA_017311375.1 Mytilus coruscus
ATGTTAACAAAATGGGAAAAAATAAAAATAAATTTAAAATTCTTATTAACCTTTTGATAAAAAGGTTTGAAATTTTGCAAGTTGGGATGATTTTGTTCTTAAATCTTCTTTACCTTTTTGGATTTTGAAAATTCATTTTTAAAAAAAAGTAATTGGGAAAAATTTAGCTATTTGTGTTATGAATTTGGGTAGACAAATACATTATTTTTTTGATTATAAAAATTTGGGTTGTTTATAAAATTTTTTTAAAAATAGGTGCATATTATGAAAAAAGGGCGATAATGTTAAAATCTTAGTGGTTGAATATAACCATTTAAATGTAACCATTGAAAATTATCCTTTTGGTTTTGGTAAACCCACGCGTGTATGGATTGAATTCGTGACGGCATGGGCTACAGACATTGTTACGTACCCTTGATCCAAAAACTAAATTTCTGTCATAAAAAATCAAATTATTTTGATTTTTGTGCTTTGTTCAAATTTTGGATGATCATGTTAAACCCATTTTTATAAATGGAAATGATCAAATTTAGATTTTTGCAGGAATATAACGACTATTTAACTGGTGAAATAAATCATTTAAGAAATAAAAATTAGATGATTTTTTATAATTAAACGATGGTGTATTCTATTAAATGTTGTAGAATACATCAAATTTAAATTATCACCCTTACCCTTCACCCTTCCCCATCACCCATACCCTTCACCCTTAACCCCCACTTCACCCCTCACCCCTCCCCCACCTCCAGTCACACTCATCACACCATCCAGTCACACCAGTCACACAGTCACCAGTCACACCCCCACACATCCACACTCACACCTCACACACTCACCATCACGTCACACAGTCACAGCTCACACAGCTCACACAGCTCACACAGTCACACACAGTCACACAGTCACACAGTCACACCTCACACAGCTCACACAGTCACACAGTCACACCTCACACAGCTCACACAGCTCACACAGCTCACACTCACACTCACCACTACACGCTCACACAGTCACACCTCACACACTCACACAGTCACACAGTCACACACTCACACAGTCACACAGTCACACAGTCACGTCACACAGCTCACACAGTCACATCCCGTTCACACAGTCACACAGTCATTTTAATTATTAAATCTGTTATAATTATTTGTAATAAGAAAGACATTTGTATTACATTTGTTATATATCACCCATATGGGGGTATATAGTAAATATTATAAGGATTTATTCACTGATTTTAAAAGGTTTTTGTAATTACTGATTTAAAGATTTTTCAAGTCGTTGATTTTGAAAGGGTTTTATAAGTGCTTAATTTCAAAGGCTTTTCATAAGTCATTGATTTTGAAAGGATTGCGTAAGTCGTTGATTTCAAAGGTTTTCCTAAGTCATTGATTTTTAAGGATTTCCAAAAACCGTGTTTTTCAACTTTTTGGCATTCTAATAAAAATATCAACAAACGTTCATTTTTTCAAACTGTAAAACCCACCAGCAATGAAAGTTTGTGGCTCATATTTTCCTGAAACGTGACCCACAAAATACAAATTATATTCATTCATATGCCAATACATAACACATTATAACCGTTTATTTACAGGGTAACACTATCTGAGATTGAATCACACTGTTGTCTATATTTATACTGCAATATAGGTTTATATCTATGATGTTGTCTTTCTAATTTTAAAATCTATCAAATTATCAACCACTTATAAGTGCAGGATATTATAACTTGATAATTTTATGGACAGATCATTGTGATTAAACAGACTATATCATATATGTTTGAAGCATTTATTATATTGTTTTGATAAAGTAGGCGGACCTTATAACTAATAAGCTATAGATAAACACATATAAGGGTTTATTAGTATTTTCAGCAATATACACCCCCATCAATAACAATTATAAATTTTAAAATAATCTATTTAAAATCGTCTATATATAATCTTATATCTTATTATTAAAATTAAATAGAGTGAATAGATGAAAAAAATAACGATCTTAAAAAGAACAGAAAGTATTTTGAATGCAAACTGGGTAATTATAACGTAAAGTTAATTATTGACGAAAATACAAATGAATTAGAACCTGGTGAAACGTTTTAAACTTAACAGATGTTTCTGTAAGAACAAAATATGGGACAGATTACATATATAAAATGACAGGCTCAATGTCAGAACAAAAAGAGGCGCATATGCACTTTCAAACATGACATATATAATGAGAAACTGCTAAAGCGATGTCATCAACTTGGTGGTGTTTGGAATGCTGAACATTCAGTTTGGATTTTTCTGGTTTAATCAAGAAAGAAGTAGAAGATTAGATAATTATTATAACGTGGGTTTTCGACCTAGAAGATTAACATGGTTAATTGACGATTCTACTTATGATTCAAAAACTATCTGATAGAAGGTTATACCGTATTTAGAGGATATGGTCGTGACTCTGGTGCATTTCAAGCAAAGTGATCTTCATTAAAGGTGAAATAGACTGGAGGTAAGTGTAAACATTGGCGTTTATTTGTCTAAGGGTACTGAGATAATAATGTCGTTATCTGACGATGTTGTCAAGGAAATTCAAGATGATTGGTTGCAGATTATAGGTGTATCAGATATATAAGAATAGGTCTGTAGTTAGTATGTATATAGAGTACAATCTATCTGTATAACTAAACTAAAGTTAACGTCATAGTGTCGTTTACATACGTTAAAATAACAACCAGCTAAATGAGGTGTAAGTATGATTGATTAGCTAAACAACAATTTTGTGAAGATGTGAAATTGTTTATAACTGAACTCCAAAAAACCTTCCTGGTTAGGCTTAAATGATAGAGGGTTTAAAGTGCCAGAAATAGTCGATGTAGAGAATGTTTATAATGTTAATAGCATGATCGATACCGTAGTCACAACAAGGGATACTATCCTCATTCAACAAAGTGATGTGTGTGCGTAGAGATCATGAAGGGCCGCATGGTGATATATATGTTTATGTAACAAACAGCTTCAAACTTATGTTAATTACTCAGTTCAACGATGTACATTTCTGCTATATAATAGATTCATTAACTGAATTTGATTCACTTTGAAATTATATAGAAAGAATACTTGTGATTTCTGTGAAAAAATATAGATGCCAGTTTTAATTCTATATAAATAGCCCTTCAGCCATTTAGAAATTGGCACACATTTTTTAGAAATATGTTTAGTGTAACTGTTATATCAGCGATATGTACATAATATTGTGATATGTTGTAGGTACATTGCTTGCGGATTGTTCGATGAAATATCAACGTGAAATACTCATACAGCTAGCTATTACACTTGTGATTGGTATTGCAGTGACGTTTATGTCTGCTAAGTACAATACCGATGTCAACACTATTAAACTTGAAAACATCAACATGGAGGTCTCAAACATGCGTGAACGTATCGCTCTGGTTGAGACTTTATATTGAGTCTAAGATAAATAGGCTTGACATGAAGGAACGATCTTTAAAGCTGGCCCAAAGGATCTGGGAGCTTAGGCTTCAAGGAATGAAGCTTAAAGATGTTGCTGAAAGATGCTGCATAGACTTTAGTATCTCATTATACACGGTACATGAAGGAAAGGTTAAAAGACAATGGTAGTTTAGATGTAGATTGGTATGCGATTAGTCATGCAAATAAAGAGGGCAAAAAGATATAGTTTTGAGCATGTAGCAAAGATTAAAAGGAGAACATTAAGAAATACTGCTGAGATACTAGGTTAATCTACTCATACTGTAAGGTTATATCTGAAAGATTACAGGCAAAAAAGCTAGTAGTGACAAGCTACTAGCTATTTAAACTACAACCATCAACAACTAACAATACCACAATGACTTCGCTCACTTTCAATCTAGGCAACCTTCGTACCTGTGTCACTGTTAAGCGACAATGTTAGTATTATATATTAGTGATAGGTGTGTCAATATTTATTTAAAAATAATTGTTGTCTTGAAGGTAAAACCCCGTGTTTTCTGGTACTAATACATATTTCAGGGTGTTGTGCGAGTATTCAAGTGTATTATCAGTGAATACTTACCTTTGCTTTTCTTTCTTTTTCTCTTTCTGCTCTGTGTAAACATCATGCACACCTTTGAATAGTTCGTCGGCTATATCCTCTTCAAAGTTATCATTTATAAAGCAAAGTGAAGCGGTGCAAAGCTTGAGTATCAGTCGTCCTCTTTTAGACTCTGGGTATCTTCTAAAAATCACTCAGCTTGTATGCCATTTCAGCAAAATCTTTTCTTTAACCATTTTATTATCCTGTTGTGGTTGTAGTTGCATTTCTATACTACTTAGTAGATCCATCAAAGACAACAATCATACTGTCTGCATACCTTTTAGGTTTATATATGTACGTTACAGGAGGCAACTCAATCCGTCGTCCTCTACAGCCTAGTGATAGCAACGAGGTTGAGGAGGACTCAAGCTGAGTCCTCCTCTTGAGGGTTTACATCACTTTAGTAAACCATTGTCTTTTATGTTCATATTCACAGAATCAATTTTGCATAAATCTAACATAAAAAGAGGTTTATATGCGTTACAGAGAGAACGCAGCTTCGTCGTCCTCTACAGCCTAGTGATAGCAACGAGTATAGAGGAGGACTCAACAGAGTCCTCCTCTTGAAGGTTTACATCACTTTAATAAACCATTGTCTTTTATGTTCATATTCACAGAATCAATTTTGCATAAATCTATAACATAAAAAGGTTTATATGCGTTACAGAGGAGAACGCAGCTTCCGTCGTCCTCTACAGCCTAGTGATAGTAACGAGTTTAGAGGAGGACTCAAGCTGAGGTCCTCCTCTTGAGGGTTACATCACTTTAGTAAACCATTGTCTTTTATGTTCATATTCACAGAATCAATTTTGCATAAATCTATAACATAAAAAAGGGGTTTATATGCGTTACAGAGGAGAACGCAGCTTCCGTCGTCCTCTACAGCCTAGTGGTAGCAACGAGTTTTAGAGGACGACTCAAGCTGAGTCCTCCTCTTGAAGAAGTTTACATCCCTTTAATAAACCTTTGTCTTTTATGTTCATATTCACAGAATCAATTTTGCATAAATCTATAACATAAGGGTTTATATGCGTTACAGAGGAGAGGCGCAGCTTCCGTCGTCCTCTACAGCCTAGTGATAGCAACGAGTTTAGAGGACTCAAGCTAGATCCTCTCTTGAGGGGTTACATCACTTTAGTAAACCATTGTCTTTTATGTTCATATTCACGCAGAATCAATTTTGCATAAATCCTATAACATAAAAAGGTTTATATACGTTACAGAGGAGAACGCAGCTTCGTCGTCCTCTACAGCCTAGTGATAGCAACGAGTTTAGAGGAGGACTCAAGCTGAGTCCTCCTCTTGAGAGTTTCATCACTTTAATAAACCATTGTCTTTATGTTCATATTCACAGAATCAATTTGCATAAATCTATAACATAAAAGAGGTTTATATGCGTTACAGAGGAAAGGCTCAGCTTCCGTCGTCCTCTACAGCCTAGTGATAGCAACGAGTTTAGAGGGGACTCAAGCTGAGTCCTCCTCTTGAGGGTTTTACATCACTTTAATAAACCAATTGTCTTTGTGTTCATATTCATAAAATAAATTTTGCGTTATTTAGAACATAAAAAGAGTTTATATACGTTACAGAAGAACTGCTCAATTTGAGCAGTTCTCTACATAACAACAATGGCAGGGTTACAGAGGAACTGCTCAATTTGAGCAGTTTCTCTATATAGTTTCATATCAAACAATACCAACTGTTAATTTTTAAAAACCTGTTTGCTAATTTTTTCTCTGTTTTTCTAATTTTTTTTGAGTGAAAGTTTTTTCCACATTCAGATGCTATTTTTTGATTGTGTCTTGAAATCCTGGTAAGGTCGTCGGCTACTTCTACAACAGTTTTTTTCTTAACATCTAATAAGAATCATAAGGTAAGACTTTGTAATCGTATTCTGATCTTATACGTTTTTCAACTCCCTACATTCAGCTTGATTTTTTCGACTTCCATGTTGAGAAAAAATCTGCAACCCTACTAGCATAAATCTACATCTAATATGGTTGCTAGAACTAATGCAATATGTTTAGGTAGCCTATAGGTTCTTAGCACCTTGTTGATAGAACTTAAATTCGTTGACTCAAATTGTTTATGATCAATATGTATCCTTTTTCAGTAAACTTCTAGCACTTCTTAATACATCATAATGCCCTCTTGTTCAGCATTTGTGCTATTTGCAAGGTATCTATAGTTATTAGAAGATAAAGCTAAATCTCTTGACATTTCTTTATCTTTAACATTGTGTATCAAAGTTAATGAAGTCATAATTAGTATATTCCTGTAGTTTAAAATTTACCCAATCATCCAAGATAGATCTTCGCCATAGTCATCATCTGTTCTGGCCACCAGCAGGTATACATAGATTACAAGTGCTACTATGGCATCTATCTTTGGGTTTCTTTCTCTTTGACAGTTTGCGGTTTCCTGCTGGATCTGTCTGCAAAACTGCCTTGTGAAGGCTCAAGGTTCATAACAGGTTGGCTACCATGTTTAATTTTTCTTGGAGTAACACGGTTTCCAGTGCCTCAACTCTTGGTGACATTGACTGGTATCCTGTCCGCACTCTTTGAAGTTGTAACAGCCTAAACCAACTCTCTCACAACATTTTTTAAACTCTTCTATACGCCATCGGTCATATATTATTGAGTTTATGGTTATACCTTTGTCCTCTATGTTAATTTTTAAAAACTTGGCTACCCATTCATAATCTATAGTTACCCCGTCAGCCGCCTGTAGGTGTCCTTCCCTTACCCAAACATCATAAGGTACTCTATCCATACGGGATCTTTGTTCTAAGCCCACCAGCGGTGTGAAAGCATAGGGTTTAACATGTATGAATCCGTCGTCGTCTTTTGCAGCCAACATAGCTACTGTTAAATCTTTTTTCTTCGACAAATCAATCCTATAGTCCACTCCCTTTTCTTTGAATAAATCTTCATTAGGTGGTGAGCTATTGGCGGCCCATACTGTGAGTGCTAACCAAAGAGTTTCTCTAGTTACCCTTCTGTTCATAAACAGATTTAAAAACCTGATTGTTTGTCAGGTATCCTTTTTGCTTCATCAGCATTTCTTTTTATATCTTCTATAGATCTGTAACCACCATAGAGTGAAGGATTGGCTTGATACCAATTCTTTTCATCATTCAAATCATCTGTTTTGGCAGTGTAAAGGTGTGTCACTACATCATTAGGCTTATCCTTTCTGAACTATCTATTTGTACTGATAGAAATGCTGAGTCGGTTGGTGCTTGTGCTTATAATGAATGTGCGTGAATCGTCGTATGTACCCATAGAGCTGAATAGCATATCTAGGTATTCGTCGTTACCCGCTTCAATCTGTCCAGCCTCATCTATCGCCAGTATGTAAACAGCTTGTCCATGTCCTGACTTTGCTTGTCTGGATAATGCTTGATATTCAACATTCAGGTTGAGGCCAACAATCTTTTTCGTTGAGGGAATAGACTTATATAGCCCTTCTAAGTCTGGTGATATTCTGCAAATGAGATCCATAAGCCGCCATAAAGACCTGCTTGTTCTCTGCTCATAGCAGCCGATCTTACCAGAGTGTTTCTTTTGCCAAGTGGGGTAAGAATAAATGCAAGACAAATGACTGCTATTATCAGCGTTTTTCCTCCCCGTCTTGCCATGCACAAAATACTTTTGCTAATGTGAGTAGGTGAATCAAAGGAAGCTAAAATAAACGCCTGTTGGAAGGTATCTAACAAAACAAAAACTTCCCCATCATTTACCTTCTGGAAATCGCAAATGATGTTTTGCAAAGTAGAGTATCTTTTCCCTGTTGTTAGCTCTTCTTTAGGTAATGACAATCCCTTATAACAGGAACAGGACCACATATGATTGCCTCCTTTATATATTCTGGTATTTCCAATGTTTTATCTTTGCCTTTCTTTTTGCTTTCTCGCTTTTTAGTAGGCGTAGCTGCAATTTTAGGCTTCACATTTTTCTTGGTGGTGACTCTTTTCTTGGCTGTCACATTCGCCTTAGTTTTGGTTGTACCTTTTTTTTAGAAGTGTTGCCATCAAGCTAAAAACCCTTTAGACGCTTTACTGATAGACTTACACGCAGTCCTTTCTGCCATAATTTGAGATCCTAAATCTTTCTTTTTTAATCCCAAGTTTGGCAGAGGTTAAACAAAGCTTCTTCTCATAGCTTGGATAGAATTTAAAGATTTTAGGTATGCTGAATATGCAGGTGTTCTTTAAAATCGCCTTTATCATTTGTATACCAAGTGCCGTGTAATTCTGCATCTTTTGTAGATCTTCGGATAAGACCATCATTTGTGCTAACTGACCAGCCATTCTTGATCTGTGATAGTCCCAAGTATCTTTGGGATAACACTAAAATTTCCCAAAGGTTTTTAACTCTCTGGCGTTAAGTGGTATTGGGCAGGGTATATCGCCATCCTGATAAGACCTGCTCTTAAATCTGTTTGAGTTTCAATAGAGCTGCACCTTTGACAATACCCTTCTTAACAACTTTGAATTTTGCATTTTCTTTTAATTTAGTCATTTTGTTTTCTCACTTTTTGCTGGTGGGCTTTGATGTGAAATTTTAAATATATTTATTCCACATATGGTTGGGATCTGTAGGAAGACCTGAGCTATCAAAACCGAACTTTACTCTAGGTTCTTGCTCTAGCTTTCTTTTCCATGAGTTATGACATTCATTACAGAGTACCCAAAGGTTAGACTCTTCGTTATGCTAGCTCTGGAAACTTCCTTATTGACTTTTGTGGTCAACGACACCTGACTTAAACTTCATACAATTTCTGCCGCATTTCTGGCAAGTATGCTGATCTCTTATCCTTATTTTTTCTTAAATTCTTCCATTTAAGTGAGGCATAGAACGGATTACAAGGCATAAACACCTTTTTATTTCTGATAAATTGACACAAAATTCTCGATATAGAAGGCATATCAAGCTGGCAATAATTTGTTAATATCCTGTTGATAACCTGTTGATACTTTGGTATTGTGATTTAACTTTGTCGTGTTTACAAGTTTTTTACTAAATAGAAATTTTAGGAGTGGTGTGGTTAATTTAGATGGCCAACATTACCAGGTATTGAAACAAGACAGGCTGTTTGGCGGCTTCGTATGCAAGGTAAAACTATGCAGGGAAGTTGCCAAGAGTGAAATATCTATGGTGACTGTGAACAAATATACATCTGATCGGAGGGCAGAATTAAATAAAAAAGGCCATATGGGTGGAACAAGATAAAAGCTAAAGCCTGGAACAAAGCAAAGAGAAAAGAAAAAGAACAGCTTGAAATGGAAGGTAAAGAGGCAAATGGCAAGTAAAAAAAGATAATATACAACATTTTCAACATATTTATGGGGTAAGTTACTCATATACTAATTCAGGTTATTAGAATACATAAGAGACTCTAAAATGACGCAATATTCTTGGCATCAAATAGTACCGACTACTGATACTGGTACTACGCTGTCAACGGCTTTAAACAGCCTAGTACCCACTTATATAGCACTCATTCAGGTAACACTAGACCATCATATGTTGTTGCCAATATGTTTGTGGATAGACACACTGACGCTAACGACCATAAGATTTATGTTTTTGATGGCACACAAGATCAACTTATTGCGTCGTTTAACCCTACTGTAAATAACTCTGTAGCGGTGAACGCATCAGGAAAAGGCATTCATTTTCATCAAGCACAACAGGAAACATAGGTGAAAAAATAGTTGACCAGGTTACTTTTGCCAATGGGGATGTGGTTAATGCACCTAATTTAAATAGAAACATAAATGTGCCCTAATGGTGTTTGGCACGTTGAGACTTTATCGACTAGTCATTGAAAATTCAGGCTTTGCTGGAATTGCTAGGTTTAAATATCACTCCGATAGCTGGAAATTTTGATTTGTTGTCGGAAAAATATTCCGATGGATGTGGCCGATAATGCTGTTTTTGACAAAATCAACATCTGGAATCGTTGCTTCAAACAGGAAAAAATTATACGCTGCATATGACACTTGGATCAGATTTCACTTTCGGAGCGGTACGCATTTTATAAAAACTACGATGGTGAGAATTGCATAGCATTAATCGTATTTTTTGTTCTGTCGGCTTGGATTGACTAAAATTTAGACAAAAAAACACATAAATGGTATGTGGTGGGGTATACCAATTAGCTGTTAAGGTTGTGATGATAACTCTGGATTAAATTAGGATATAGGTTTTGCTTTGATCTCAAATATTTATTTTTGTGTGCTTATCTGTAGTTGCACTTTTATATTTATTATGTGTTTAACACCTATGTTCATGTACATCATGGATCTGTTTTTAGGAAGAATTTTGTATGCAAATTTTGTGATATACACCAGCCTATAAAGACCACCAATGAAAACTCAACCTGTCTTAAATGAAAAACGGCTGTAGCCAGTGGCACCAGACCTATTTTATATAACAGATTTTTGTGAATCCTGTAGCTGAGCAGCCTTTCACATTGTCTTTTATGTAAACTAATTGGACCTATTTTATATAACAAATTAATGATTTTTTGTGAATCGGCTTTGTAGCCCAAGTGTTTTTAGTATCTGCTTAGCCATTTATACAATATGTCTACAAGCTGTCGTACTTAATGTATGTAAATCGGCTGTAGTTTCTATCTAATACACAATTGTTTTTTACAGCTATGTGTTTGCAGTCTGAGACACTGTTTTCCTATCTCAAATAACTTCTTTTTTTTTTTTGGTCGCTCTGCTTGGTTGGGTTATCATTATTCTTATGAACTCTAACAAGATATTAAGACTTGCCTTCTCACTGTCTTAAATGTAAAAAGCTGTAGGCCAAGTGTTTTGCACCCTGAGACCTATTTTATATACTAATGATTCTGTAGCAATTAATGATTTTTTGTATGTAGTTATCGGCTGTAGCCATCAAGTGTTATTAGTATCTGTGTACATTTTCATATATACACAGTCCGTAATGTATGAAAATCGGCTAATGAATAAATCAGCTTTAACAAAGTGTTCTGTAGCCCAGTCTGAGACACTTGTTATTCCTATCTCAACACTGTTTTCCTATCTCAAATCTTCTTTTTTTGGTCGCTCTGCTTGGTTGGTTATCATTATTCTTATTGACTCTAACAAGATATTAAGACTTGCCTTCTCCTGTCTTATAAAAATGGCTGTCGTGTTTTGCATGAGACCTATATCATTGATTAATCCTGTAAGTGTTTTAGTATCTGAGTGCACAAATCATCTTAATCGGCTTATCAGTCTGAGACACTATCTATTTACTTTTGGTCGCCTGCTTGGTTGGTTAGTCATTATTCTTATTGACTCTAACAAGATATTAAGACTTGCCTTCTATATCCTGCAATGTATATACACATTCATTGTCATGAACACTATCTGATTGAAAGGTTCATATATTGCTGTAAGTCATGCTTAGTACCCTTTTGAGTAGTATATCTATAGAAATTATGAATCTTGCTCTAAGCTTATGGTGTCCTCTAAAGCAAAATATATCAGCCATGCTTTCTTTTGTGTTGTGTTTAACATTTTCTTTTGTAAACACTCATAGAAGGTAATCTTATTCATGTTCCAGCTTCCTTTCTGAACTATCCACTCACTACTCATAATCTCGTATGTCTCAGATACCAGTTTGCCATCTATCTGATAGGTGGATATTCGATAGCCTATTAATGGGTACTTGTCGTGTACTGGGATAATGCTTACATCTACTAACTTTCCTTTAGGATCAAAAGACACCTTTAGGCACTGTTCTTCTTTTGCTATCTAAACCTGTATGTCTGCATACCATAAGAATCACCATAGAATATAGACGTAAATTTCAGTTTATATCGGTTAAATTTAGTTTGTAAACATATTATTCGTAGGTGAAGAGTTATCATTCCTTCCTCTGACCAATACTTACATAGTCGTATATCATAAACACCTGAGTCGTCATCCATGATGGCATCCATGATAACTTTGCCAAAATTATCTATATCAGGTTTTTGCTGGTGAGGCTTACCAACCATTTCTGCTTTCTTTTGTTTGACAACTCTTAGGCATAGGTATATAAAACTTGATAGTAGTACCAGAATCGGCTATCTGCATTTCAAAGCTTTGCTCTTGCATGAATCGCCAATGCTTGACACATGATCGTGTAAACCACTTGTCTCTTTGAGTCATTCTAGGCTTGGCTACTGGTTTTATAGTATATTTTAATTCTGTCATAATAGTATCTATAGTTAGTGTGATGAATACTGAGGTATAACAATGAACTCTAAATACACCTTATATGATGTGTTCAAAGAACAAAACATATATAACAGAACATCAGATGTTGTGTCTCTACAGATTGTTCAGAATTGATGATGAATCTGATAGAAAGAATTTAATTTGCTATTAACAATCAAAAAAACTCAGGCAATAATTTTACAAAGAAAATTACAAGGAAGTAATTTTTGATAATAGATGGAACACTGTTTTTTTAATAATAAAGTTTTGCAAACAAACAAATGAATTACATTTTAAAATGTCCATTTTAAATAATGCAGATTTTAGGAATTTAAATGAGAAATTTTAAGAGGTATGCTGGAAGTCACTGTTTTCGTTGGGTTTTGGGTATAGCCCTGTACGGGATTTTAACATATGCTGTTGGGGTTTTTATCTTGACCTATCAACAGGTCTACTTTGATGAAGAAAATCCAACCTATACACATCTATGGTCGTTTAAGAAGTATTCAGATGTTGGATTTTAAAATTTATTCTCGATTTTTGGCTGGTGGGCTGTGGTACTTACTCTGGGTGTGCGTGTAATATATAGTTTTGAATATCTTTGAAAAAAAAATCTTAAAATAAAAAATAACAGAGTGTTACAAGCCAAAGCATGCACAAATGAATTAATGTATAACAAAACACGACTCACATAAATTCATCAAAATGGTTAAGTGTAAGTTAATAATAGGTTATCAATAAGACTTTCCTTTACAACCTACGACAGCTATCATACAGCAAACTTACTACCATTACACTACTTATTTTACTATCAACAAATCTGTTCACTAAGTAACCATTTGTGTTGACAAAATACCCATTTGATTATGCTATCAAAGATGCTTGTTAAGCCCTTTGTTTATCAGTGTTTAGATATTAATTTTTTCTCATAATGTTCAATAGAATCCTTTTCCTAATAACCTTTTTTGTTAAAATTGTGTATGCCTTAGACCATCTAGGTTTCAACCTAAACTTTTTTCTGGATTTTTAGAATGAAATCCTTTTTAGTAAATCTGAATTTTTACCTACCTGTGTTTATTGACCTAGACTGCTTTTGATTTTATAGATTTGGTCAAAAACTGGAAATTCACACTTATTTTTAACCATCCTCTAGGCCACTAGAATAAACCCCCTGATTTTAGGCTTTTCTCTCGATATAAAGAAAAATGCAAAAAAAGGAACAGTTTATACAGTGCCCACACAGTGCCCATACAAGCTTTCCTATGCTCTGAGAGTCAATAGATATAAGGGGTATTTCTAAAAGAGGGGTTTAAGGGATATTCTAAAGTGGTTAAAAAATAATCAAAGGGAATATATTTATGGAGTTAATAGTAAATTAATTGAATGTATTTGTCAAATTAACACCAGAATAAAAGTCTATTTTCTTTTTATTTGAACAATAAAAACATGAAAATCATAAGCCACCAGCATTAAATATCAACAGCTTTTCCACAGCAAAATACTATATATCCACAGAACTATAAACATATTAACAAATGAATATTTCTTTTGTTTTGTAAAAATTAACATTGATTCTGTCGTTTATATTTTAAAGGTTTATCATTGATCCCCTAATATCAGTGCCTTACAGACCATAACAGAAAAAAACATAAATACAACACTTTACATCTAGTTTGGTTTGGTTTAGCTTAGATTGTTCATTAACTGAACAATCTAGGCGTAATCATGACAAAAGGAAAAATAGCTGAGTTAAAGAGGCTTCAGAGTTTGAGTTTAAAGTGGGTGATAAGTCTGCATATGCTGGATTAACAGTCGATCCAAATATGGAAAAGTTGAATAAAGTAAACTCTTTTCCTGATATTGATTTCCGTTTTGAAAGCAATTTTGAAAAACAAATTTCACCTAAATCTGGCGATGTCAGACTTCGCTCGGCTTTATCGAAAAGCCAAGATCAAGGAACAATTCGGCAAAGATTACGATGAAGGTGTATACAGGTCAGGCGTAACTTGGTTGCTAAAGGTGCTGTTGGATATAGAAAAGGTGAGATTGGGTATCTTGAAGGTGTAGAAGTCGTTGGTTATACATCACCTGACCTAACCGAACAGTTAGAAAAGATGACTAACAGAGACTTTGATCCTTCACCACAGCCTTATTATGGCGACTCTGTGAAGCTTTCCAAATCTGAGATGGATTGCTATAAAAATATTATGGCGATAAGGGTGAAGGTGATAAGTGCAAACCTGCCTGGGCTAATCCACAGTATGACTACCCTTGATCCAGACGGGTATCAACGAAAATTCAGGGAGGAAAAAGAAGACAAAATTATTGAAATGTATGAAAAATGTGTAAGTGAAGAGTCTAAAGATACCGATTATTTGGTTGAAGACGATAAGAGAACATTGTCGTCAGATGAAGAGCCTGAAATCAAGCCACCAGCAATTACAGATGAAGATGCGAGCGTTTATGAACGGTCTGCAAAGCTAAAGTGGGTAGACTCAAAGGTTTTATGCCTCGTATATGATCTTAAAACTCACAGCTAGCACTCTATCGGAAAGAGTGGAAAAAGGTCTTCACTACAAGAAAAAGTCAATGGTCGTTTTGCATACAACCTTACATCAATAAACGATTGGATGGTTGAGGGCGATTAAAATGGATCAGATGACTGCTGAATATAATAGTGAAGTTAAAGAGAAGGCCGCCTGTTAAATCATTCAGAGCTTCTTGAGATTCTAAATAAGCATTGTAACAACAACAGAGGCGTACAAGAAACGGCATGATGCAGTGATCCAACATTCTTATCACAAGGTACAGCCAGGTTACCAATGGAGTGAGGATTACAAAAGTCTGTTGGAATAATTGGAACAAGCCTCATATTATTAAGCAGGTACTAGGTTTCAGTAAAATGAATTTAAGGTCGTACAGAAAGGATTGGGCAGAAGGAAGTTGTGGAGGCGGTGCAAATCTGGGGAGTATGTGTACCACCTAAACAACATCAGACTATGGTTACTTAATGAGGATAAGTAATGGACATGATGTTACATGATTATCAGGCAGCTTGCGAGATAGCTGGTCGATTGAGTGATGTTGAGCTAAAGATAATATTAGATCTGCACCATAACTCACCAAATCTACAACCATTGAGACTTCTTGAGACTGCTAAATATAACGACTATCGCCTGGAGTTAAAAGAGGCACAGGCAAAAACATATGAAGCTGAGGGTTTCGCTTTCAAGGGTTTATGGGTGCTTGAACAAATCATGAAGACTTGTTCGGTATAAGAAATCCACAATAAAAAATTATCGGAAGGTGTGGACGGAAGGTGTCCATTGGAAGATCGGCAGACTAGGTAAATGTCATTACTCTGTCGATGCAATCAATGATTTTATGAAAGAATAATAAACCCACCAGCGGGTTTTAATCAAAGCCGCATTTATTCTACAATAACTTTACTTATTAAACCCGCCAATATCAACAACTTAACCTTTAGTGTGACTCTTAGTGTGAGTTTTATCGTTTATTTTTCTTGACATGAAAGTAAAATAAAGCTAAAGTTAATCTTACCAATCATCATGTTAATAATAAAAGAGGACACCACATATGAGTAAAGTATATCCTTTCAGAAGGCATCAAAAGTCTTACAACAATACTTTGCCAGGTTTGTAGATGTTAAGCTCAAAAGACTTCAACAGAAAATTCCCAATCTTACCGTCAGATATGATTCTTCCATTGAAATAAATTTCTTATGCAAAGGTATATTGATAAGGGACACTATCAAGATACAGCCTACCGATGAAAACATGTACGGCGTATATCGTCGTGTAACAACTTTAAAAAAAATGATACGCAATGGTGATTTTACAATCCAAAATACGTCAGCATGTTTGGCAGCGACTCGTACTAAAGGTGCTAATATTCTGAGGTGAAACTACTAGCCCTATTACTTTTAAAAACTGTATCCACCAGCTTGTAGATAGACACCTTGAGATGAAAGCTAAAGAGGTAGTCAAGATCAACTTTTGAAAACAATGAAGCAAAGTCAAAACACATCACTAAATTTTTTGATTGTGAATATATAGTTTCCAACCTGTCTTATGGTGTGCTGCAAGACTTTAGAGCTGCTCTGATTTCAGGAAGAAGAATATTTCCCTGCATACAAAGTATTCGGCTTTGGTCTTTCAATAGAATACGCACTTAGTTATTCACTTTTCTTAGTGACGTTCTCGACCTTGCTGTATTAAACGAATTGATCGACAAGAATTACGCAAAAGTCTTTTCGGTCTTTAAAGGGTGAACATGAAGGCTCGACGGTTAAAGGAAAAAACGATCTAAAGCAATCCAAGGCATACAGCGTATTCCAAGCAGGAAGTGAAACATATCCAGAATTGGATCACTGGTATGCCAATCTTATGTTGTTGGATTTATACTGGCCTTAGCTCACACAGAATTAAGAGGTCTTGCTGTTGAGGATATAATAAAAATAGAAGACGATAAGGTCTTTCTTAAAATAACAAGGGCTGTGGATCAGAAGATAGCCCTATCACTAAAGATGTTTTGAAATCGACAAAGAGTCTTGTTCAAAACAGGTGAGTGCCCTTACACAAAAGCAGTTAAGTTGCTTAAAAAAGCACATTAAGGATGCTGGGTGATAATAAGCCTACACTGTTTAAAGTCTTAGAGTCTGATAATGTCAGTGTTAAAGAAAGAAGATTAACTATACTATTTCCATCGATTGTTAAAGCATAAGATGTACAATAGGCCATTGAACATAGCCTGGTGTGGCAAAAAAATATGCAAGTGCTAAAGCTTGCTGGAGTGGAGTATAGGCCGCCTAATCATCTGAAACACACATTCGCTACTATAGCGATAGAATCGAATCCTAACAACAAAGATGGTGTTGTAGAAGATCCTGGGTCATGAGGAGATAAAATGTTAAAGGAACATTACTTGAGAATTGACCAAAATGATATTGATAGTAATATAAGTCGATTGGCGAAAGTCAGTGATATTATCTATGAATAAATGAAGGATTACAGTGTGAGTTTTCTATATAGAGAAGGTTTTCACACTGTAATTCACACTAATTTTATAAGTTACTGTATCTATTGGTTTGTAACTGTGGTTTAGAATCCTTTGGGTATAGGGTTTTGTTCTAAAAGGAATAATTCTATGTAATTTTATAACCTTTTTATTTGTAAGGGCTTTAGAGCATTTTATCATTTAACTGACTGTTGTTCTTAAAGTGGTAAGTTTCTCGATATAGAATGATAAATAGGGATGCTTACCAGCATCTAAAATTGCCACCAACCTCTTGCTGCTCAAAATTCGCTATAAAACTCACACTTAAAATTAAAGCTTCTTTTTGCAAACCTGTTTGCAGTCTTTGATAATATACTATACTTCCTTTTCATGCAGATTATCTATTGTTACTAAGTAGCTGCTGTTATTCATTCCGTTGTTGTAAGTTGTGAAAGGCGGTCAAATCTTAGTCTGTTACACCTTAGTCCGAACAGAGTCGTGCTGATTACACGTTGTGAAAGGCGGTCAAATCTTAGTCTTTAATGTTGTGAAAGGCACCAATTTTAAGCAGATACACCCGTTCGCCCAAGATCACGTTCGTCTAATTTGTTGTGAAACGGTCAAATTCAGTCTGTTACACCAGTTGAAATGGGAGTGGGTTGATGTTGTGAAGGCGGTCAGTCATTGTGAAAGGCGGTCAAATCTTATTCGATGTAACACCTGCCTCCATATGTCTTTAAACAGATTTACGTTGTGAAATGCGGTCAAATCTTAGTCTGTTACAATACTAGATAACAGAGGTTTATGATTGATACTGGAAATCACTACATTGTGAAATCTTAGTCGATTACACCTGTCGCTTGACGGTGACATTCATCTATATACACTTAAAGAAACTTACTGTTGTTGTGAAAGGCGGTCAAATCTTAGTCGATTACACTTATATTGTAATTTTTGTACTCACTTTGTTTGTGATAACAAGCAAATCTTAGTATGTTATTTTTTAGCTGGTTGTCAATGTGTAAATGTGAAAGCTTTCCATACCGCCTGTGATCTGCACCTGTGATCCACCTTTGTATCTCAGTGGTTGTGAAGGGTTTCAAATCTTAATCTTTAAAATCTGATAAGCCAGTGGTAAACGACGATCAACAAGTTTCCAAAGTATTGTATTATGGTCTTGTGAAAAGCATCTATTGGGGCGACCTTACTGTGGAAGGCGTTAAACTTGAGGTGAGAACTTTTCCTTCACCTGACTTTTGAAATGATAATTATGTAGTCTTAATCTCTCACAGTTTATCACCAATAAATCAAGTTAATTAAGTTTGTGAAAAGCCCTTTTCTTGGCTGATTTCATATAGTGTTGTATGTTGTGAACAGCAAAATCTTAATTTATAAAGATGTGAAAATATGGGAAAAATATACGGATGAAGCATTCCTAATTAGGGTAATAATTGGGTTGTGAAACATGATAGATCTTAGTCGATACTCGTTAAATATATAATTGTCTTGTGTTTAGCTATTTTACAATCCTGCTTATCAATACTTATATACCTTATATTAAATCATTGTAAGAGCTGAACAAAACAGGTTTATACTTTGTTTGTTCAGCAGAAACATTGATATATCGTGCATCTGGCTTTCCATCGGCGGTTATAAACAAATCTCTGTGCAAATGGCCATGATATGTTAAACGCTGATCGTCTAAAATGATCAGGGTGTATCGGACAATGGTGAATAGTTTATTTTTTGCGTACCAACATCGACACAATTGACTATAACAAGCGACAACATCCGCCATTGTAACGAGGAGCCTTGAACATCGTGATTTCCACATACTAATATTGATTTTTACACGGAATATCTTTTACTTTTTCAACGCATCCTTAGAAAAAGCAATGTCGCCCACAAAAATAATCGTATCGGTACGGTTTACCGCTGCTTTTATGTTGCTTAAAATAAACTCATCGCATGTTCTTCAACGAAAATTCAGGTCGAAAATTCAAAACATTTTTATGCTGCAAATGTAGGTCAGCAATTAACCAAACCCTGTTTCAATTTTAATATCGACACCGAAGTTACCCACTTTTTTTTAAACTTTAGTTTACTTTACAATCCTGCTTATCAGTGTATACCATAGTATACATAGATAAATATTGTTGGCTATTGTTTGTTGTAATGTGATTAGTCTTAACCCAGATATTTGATAATGCGTATTCATGTTCTGGTAAGCGGTCTAAAGTCTTAATCTATAAACTTTTTATGACTAATCCTTATCAACGTGTGATCTGCTAAACGCATTAGAAACTCAGAAACTCAGAAACTCAGAAACTGAGCAGAAACTCAAAGCTCAAAACTCAGAAGCTACAAATCATCTCAGAAACTCTTGAATTACTCACAAACCTTTTTAAAAAGCCTACATATCTTGATAATCCACCCATGCTTAGAAGTTGTGAAAACCCTGGCAAATCTTGATCTATCCACCTTGGCTCGACTATATTAAACTTTAATGCCCCAACTTGTTGTGAAAAGCCTTCAAATCTTGATCTAATCCACCGAGGTTTCCAAGTGGTCGTTGTGAAAAGCCTTCAAATGATCTAATCGTAATAAATAGGAAAACAAAGACGGATATGTTGTGAAAAGCCTTCAAATCTTGATCTAATCCACCTTATTCTGGTGTTAATTTGACAAATACATGTTGTGAAAAGCCTTCAAATCTTGATCTAATCCACCAGCCATAACCTAACCTGTTGAATTTATTTACTTTACTTTGCACTACAATCTTTAAGAGGTGATACTATACTTCCTTTGTTGCTTGATACTTTATTTCAGGCAACACAAAAAGCCCTTTATTGCGGGCAATTTATAAATCTGTTTGATGTTTTGTATACCCTATTGAAAGGTATTGTGTTTGCAAGAAAGCAAACATGCAGTACAAACATGCTTTGGTATGAAAAGCAAATCAAATCTTAGTCTTAATTCATAATAAAGGATATAACTGATGGTTCAATCTGTCAACAATATTTTAAAAAAAAACAAAAAGAATTTTCGATGGGGCTGGATCTTGGCACTAACTCTGTCGGCTGGTCTATTGTCGAGCTTAAAGATAGCAAGCCACATCAACTTAATAACTGTGGTTCTCATATTTAACAAGTCTGTTAAGACAAAACACCTACGCCAAAAATGTTAAAGGCGTGAAGCCAGATCCCAAAGGCGGGTAATGCTAGGCACTCTCGTCGTGTAAAACGGTGTGAACGATACTTAAAGAAACACTTGTTGATGCTCTGCAAACTTAACTATTTATGGCCCTGATCGTGAACAGATATTAAATGATCTTGGCTGCCCTATATGTTAAGAGCTAAAGCTTTAGATGAAGGTCTCGAAGCATATGATATTGGTCGTATAATGTTACACCTATGTCAAAGACGGGGCTTTCTATCAAACAAGAAAACACTCATAGGTGATCTTGCTGATGATCCTGATGTAGCAGCGTTGCTTAGAAGATTGTGAAGATGAGAGATAAAAACTAAGGAAGATTCTGAATATAAGCAATCTATCGTTGACTTAAAAAACAATATTGAGGCGGGTGGTTATAGAACGCTTGGTGAGTATTTATACAAGTCACCTGACCTTATCAATAAAAGAAACAGGATCAATCGCCAGTTAAGCTAATCACTGATCGCTCTATGTATTTGAAAGAGTTTGATGCGATATGGTCTGCACAAACACAGAGAAATCAGAATACTTTAAGGATAACACAGATAAGTTAGAAGAATGGAAAGAGTCTCTGGAAAATATAATATTTACCAACGGCCTCTAAAGTTAAAGAAAATAGAGTAGGAAAATGTACTTTTGAAACACACAATAAAAGATGTTCTAAGGCTAGACTTGAGTATCAACAATTCAGGTACTTGCAGGATATTAATAATCTGCAATATATAGAAGCAGAAAGCAGTAGACAACACAGTCTGTCTATAGACCAAAAACAAGTTTGATACCTTTGTTCACGACTAGAAAGTTGGTGTCCTATGCAGGTATCAGAAAGGCACTAGGCTTTGATAGCTCATACTCATTCAACCTGAACGAGCCGAAAACAAAAAGCTTAAAGGCGATCAAACTTCTATAACTATCTGTAAAGAAATTCCTGAAAGGTGATTCTCTATCATATAAAGATAAACTGACTTGGTAGAGGATATTTTGAGCTTTCAAAGAAATCGGCTTTAAAAAACGGCTTATGTCTGATAGATGGAATTTTGACTCAGAAGATGCTATCAAGCTTTGCCTGATAGAGCTGGAAGAGTCTCATTCTAACCTGTCGCTTAAAGCTATCAACAAAATACTACCACACCTACAGATGGGCTTAATCTATATGAAATGCTGTTGAAGCCGCTGGATACAATTCTGATTTAGTAAAATTGCCGACACTAGACTTTACCCCGTCCCTGACATATCTAACCCTATCGTTAAAAGGTCTTTAAGCGAGCTTAGGCGTGTTGTTAATGCTTTGATAAAAGAATACGGCAAGCCATCTGTCATTAGGCTGGAAATGGCAAAAGATCTGGAAATGAACACCAAAAGGTTCAAAAAGCATAAGTTATTACAGAACAAAATATACTGCAAATATTGAGGCAGAAAAGGCATATGCTGAGTTTATTAAAATAATCCTATCAAGTCTTCAGGATAGATAAGTCCTATAAGCTAAAGCATAGGCTATGGCTTGAACAGTTTGGCTTGTGTGCTTATTCAAATAAGAAAATATCATTAAAGCAGTTATTTTCGTCGCAAACTTGCTTATCTCATATACTGCCATTGTCTTATTCTTTAGATGATTCCTATATGAATAAAGTGCTGTGCTTCACATCAAAGAATATAGAAAAGGTCAACGTACCCCATACGATGCTTTCAACGGTAACAAAGATTGGGATAGTGTCTGTAAAAATATCACATACTGGGGCGAAAAAACCAATACAAACAAAACAGGTAAAAGCTATCTTTATGCAAAAATAGCAAAGTTTCATATGAGAACAAATGAGCTATCTTCTAATAATGCTACGGCTTCACTAAACGACACTAAGGTACATTACTAAAGAGGCTGTGGCGTTCTTAGAAAGGTTAGGAGTGAACGTGTCTTATACACGCTCTAAGGTGGCAGGAAAGATTCGGAGGGATTGGGGCTTAAATGGGTTGTTAGATAATCCTGAGAAAGACCATAGACAACATGCCATTGATGCTTCGATTATAGCTTGTGTTGATGAAAATTTCTACAACAAACTTATTGCTCGCCTAGATGAAATAGAAAAACAGAAAGGTTACACATCATACGACGATCTTCATTTAGAAGAGCCTTGGCCTACCTTCTCTGTCGATATAAAGATAATATTTTGGATCTTACTGTTTCACATGAAACGTCTTGCAGGATAAAGGGAGCGTTGCGGAGTACAGGATACGGTTATAAAGACAAGATCGGTGTTGTATACCGAAAACCGATTAATCCTGACTTCCCTGTAGATGACGTGGTGGATAAGAATATCAAAGAAATTCTAACAAACCACTTGGAGGCATGGGATAACAAAAGTCTGTTGCCTTTGCACCTGATAAACCTGTTTTCATAAAGACGGAAAAACACAAATCAAACGTGTTCGTATTATAAAAAGAAAGTAACACTTAAAAAGCTTGAACAGGAAAAGTTTGGCGTTAAAGATGTTCATGGTCGTATATTCAAATGGCACACCTACGGCAACACTCACTGTGTGCATGTTTATAAAGACGCTGACGGTGATTATACGTCTAAGTATGTAACAGTGATGGAAGCTGCTCAGAAACAGAAAGATGTCCACCAGCCGCTCTTTACTCTATACAAAAACGATACCCTGAGCATACTTAATGATTTTGGTGTTCCTGAGCTGGTGAGGTTGTTGGTTTAAACTTTTCTAGCAATCGAATTAGTGTTGGTAACATCAATGTAAACGGTAAAGAGTTTGAAAGGTCACTAGGGTTGAATACCAAAACCATTAATGCTTTGGATCTTAAAAGGTAAGTGTAAACGTACTTGGTGTAGTTAAAGATACCATTTAATCAGGTTTGGTATCGAAAATCACGGGGTTTTACCAAAAACCTACTTTTCTTACACAAAAAAGGGCTTATCGTCTGTAGCCCTTTAATATCAATGATGTGTGTTTTGGTCTCAAAAATCACGGGGTTTACCTAGATTTCCTTAGTATCCTTTACCAACTCCCAATGACTGCCAATCTATTTGACCTGCTTTGGGGTTGCCATCTTTATCTACCACTAAGACTGTGAATCCTTCGTTCCAAGGTAAAGTTGTTTTCATAGGAGAACAGTCTCTATTATAGATACTGTATCGCCAGGATCAGCATGTTCTAAAGATACTGTAACCACAGGCTTTTTGATTGGCCCTTTAATCTCTGCATATTTGTATTGATACTTAATGTCTACCTGCAATGGCAGGTACAGTAACATTATCGCCTTTCTCGGTACGCTCTACCCAATCGACTAATACACTTGCATTAGTAACGGCTGGTATAAATTTAAGTCAGATGTCGTTATCTTTATTGCAAAGTATATTTTGTTGCTTGTTACATCTGTTGATATAAGACGTTGCCATCCTGTGTGTCCAGGCCCAAATGGGCTGTTGTATCCTATTAGTGGTTTTGCTGTAGACAATGGCGTATACCAAGGATCAGCCAAAACATCACTGCTGAAATTTTCTTTTCTCTGAGATAATAAATTTGTGCATCTATTTTATTTCTGCCCTGAGAAGCTGTTGGTGATAATGGAATAGCTGTAGCTAGTGGTGTAAACCAAGGCTGATCTAAATGCTCGTCATGGTCATGGCTCTGCATTTGTACTTGTGACGTTAATCTCATAGTCCACGGTGAAGTGCCAAAATCTATGGTTTGGTCACTTATCCACCAGCCAATATAATAATTATCTTTTAGTAAAGACGATTACCGACTAACTTAGTACCACCATCTAAACTATAACCCTTAGTGAATGGGTCGAATTTGTAAATACTTGTTAAGTTGATATGAGGTAAAACATCTACATGCGTCACAGTTATTGCGGCATTTTCAGAGTATAAACCCGCTGTATTAACTGCTTTATAAGGTAGCTACCTGTTCTGGCAGGAATAGTTATAGAGGTCTGATTGAAAGAGGCTTCTGAGGTAACAAAAGTAGACTCATCCCATTTAGGGTTGGCTGTTGAGGGTGAGTAACGAATTTCGTAAAAGTCATTATCTGGATTAAAAACTTTATTCCAAAATAAATGTATAGTGGTAGTGAGTATGTTACTACCAAAACCTACCACATCATCTGGGAATGCTTTGTTTAAAGCTAGATCTTTATGTACTTTAGCTATAGCACTTTCATCACCTTCATTATTAACTGCTGTTACTCCATAAATTACAGATAAAATATTGTTGTTAAGGTAGCTTAAAGGAATATTATCTCTAAAGTAGTTTCTATTTTTGTAGTCCCTAGCAAGAATGGCGGGTCTAAAGTGAGATCATAGACTTTGTAATAAGTAGGATACCCTTCTGACGGCATATCCCATTTTATATTAACTTTTCTGTAACCTTCCTATCTATAATTACGTCATAATCATGTATGTATAAACCTGTTGGTGGCGATATAAAGTGATAACCGTCATAACCAGGCTTTGGTATTCTTTCTGGTATTTCACCACTTAAACCAGCATCTATGATTTCTGGTCTATGCTCTAACGCTGTGATTGTCGCTGTAAAATCATTACCTGGCCGCACATTCATTATTACATATTCTGCAACTATTGAGCTTGTTACGCCATATTCCACTAGATCATCAAACTTTATAGGGTGTCCTGTAGAGCTGTTACTGTAAATTCACCTGTTACAACAACAGGTATAATGTCATTGCTCAGTCTTCGTCGTATAGCTTTGATAGCAGAAACTGGGCTTTCATCAAAAGTAATAGTGTTACCAGTTACATTTTTAACTCTCAGGAATTGACCACCTACATTTAATATGTCATGTGCTACTCTTACAATGTCGCCCTGGTCGCAACTATGTTTTCAATATCCATGTTGAAAACTATCCGTTCTCTTCTAAGCTTATATTCTGCAAGCCATGAGTAAGCAAACCTGTAAGCTAGATCTCTGTTGGTAACTCCTCTGAGTGAGAATGTATCTATATCAATAGCAGTAGTAGCGTCATAACCATTCACATAAAGAATTTCTTTGGTGGGCTTATAATCCAATTCTTCATCTAAATATTCTATACTGAGACCTTGAGCCTCTTCTTTGTAATTTATATCGGCTGTAAAGTTAGAAGAGTTTTTGGTGTAACAAGCTGTACAGGAAGTCTTGACTTGCTTTCTCGCACTACTGAAAATACGCCATCTGGCTGTACTGGTACTGCTCTACCTATACCCGCTACTATTGTTAAGCAAGATTTTATTGTGGCAGGGTCACTAAATACTATGTTGCATTCATAATTGTTTGCTTCACATTCTTTAGCCCATTCCACCATCTCTTCTAAGTCTATTCTTTGGTGTGCCTCACCTAGTGGTATAATCGCTTTTTATTAACGGCATCTGACGTAAGAATATCGACAAATATCAAGCTGGATTTTGAGATAATTCTTTTAAACTTCCATGTTTTACTAGGTGTATCATAGTACCAAACCCTTAATATACTGTGAGCTAATGCTGTAAGATCGTCTACTGCACCATTGAGCTGTTTATTTGCTTCTATTCGCATAGAAAGCATTGAATGAGGTACTAGGGTGTTTGATACAGGTTTATTGGTATAAACTTTCCAATCAAGGATAAACGGGTAAGTTTGGTATTTGACATTATCATAACCATAATTCCACCTGTAATATTCCCTTGACCAAGCCAATCTACCAGGGTCAATAGGGCTTGAAGTATGATATGGTGAGTTAAAGCCTTTTAGGTAGAAATTATCGGCATTAAGGATACCTAAATAGGTTATTTTATGCTTATGTCTTTAGGTATAGGTGCTGGTGTAAAATGTGGTTTATTATTAAAATATAGTGTTCTAGTTAAAGAAGTTTCTTTGTATTCACGGTATTCTTCATGTGGAAAAGCAGAGGATCAAGGGTAAAGTTACCATCTCCCATATAGAACATTATTCGTTAAAGTTAGATCGTCTAATTCATAAATGCCATTATTTGTTGAGATCCATGCCATATACCCCGAGGCTCTAGTCCAGTCTTTCCATGTCGTACCCCATCTTCTGAATATTTTAAATTGAGCATATGGCGTTGAGGGCACCATAATATTTGTTATCACCAATTTCAAAATACACCATGTTTGTTGGCATAAAAAAGGATATTTGAGTACCTAAAGATCCTTTGCCTATATTTCTTTCAACTTCATAATTCCAGAACATTTCATATCTGGAAGCGATGGTTGTGACAACGAACTTAATCCAAAATTCTTTGGGCCAACTACATTTTGTGAACTTCATAGTCTACACCTTCTAAAAGGTCTATATCTGTCGAGCCAATTCTTATATCTGATATTTCTAACTCTGAATATCCAAAATCAAATACCTGATCTAAAAATGATGTTTCAGCTTGAAAATCTTGGATTGGAATATATGCTAAATTTGGGAATACTCTTATTTTACCGTATATTCTAGGTATCCTTCCCCAAGGTTTTACTTGGTTTTATTACCCGATAAGCTGTAGTATTCATCTTGTGATTGGTCAAATGAAGCGGGTTCAGGTATTGCTATCTCTGACCTGTTTATCAGGCCCAAAGCTACTGATCCTGCTGCTACTGCCCCTGCGTACAAATAAGGTGAGCTACCGCCAAGCTGATCCTTGAGTGGCGATAACTGCTGCAATTATTATTATCGTATTAATAAGTTGTTTATTTTGAGATCTCTCACTGCTACCATCTGCACCCGCTGGATTTACACCAATAAATATAACGTCTTTATCTTCAACTTTATAATCTAACCAATCTTGTTTAGACTCACCATTTATCTGACAATATCCACCTAAAAGCTTAATGCGTTCCATAAGCTTATTAGGTAATAAGTCACATAATTTAGTACCTGCTTTGGGCTTTAGAAGGGCCTCATTTTTAGTGCTTAACCAATGTGGCCTTGCTGTAACATTTGCCATCTGTAGATACCTAGTAGCCTATTTTTCCATCGAATAGAATTGATATTGTCAATGCAAGACTCTATACCTTGCATAATGTGAAGCATCTGTCTTTTGTTTATCATTATGCCACAATGACAAAATCCAGCTATAGAAAATAAAGGCACATCGCCAGGTTGAATTTCATCCTTATCTATCTCTTGCCAGTTTTTTGCTTCTGAAAAAACAGGCTTTGCATTGTTAGGTTTCCGTCGTATTCAACATGAGGTGGCTTCACACCAAACTGTTCAAACATTACTAACTCTACTAACTGATAACAATGCAAGCCATCACCATCTTCTGAGAGGAAATCTATATTTAAGGTTTATATATTTTCCAAAATCCATGACTAGAATAGTCCAGGGAATTGTAAGCGGGTCGTATGTTGCCGCTCTGCTAGGAAGTTAGCATTAAACAGATCGTCAATATTAAGTGTTGCTGTTATATTCCTAGTGTCCCAGCTAACATTAACCATTCTTAGGAAATCTACTTCTATTTCTATATTGTCGGGGTCGGAAGCCATTACTATTTTATCTTTAAATGAGGCGGGTCTTCCTCTTTTCTTATCCAGTCAGTAAGATCTTGTTGACATTATCAATAGTAATGCTGGCCTGTTGTACTACTTTTGAGTCTTGTTCTGGCAATACGATGTTGAAAGGATAACCTGTGTACACTTGTCCATTGCTAACTATATCTTCATTGTTATTAACAATATAATAACTACCTGAAAACCAATAATATCTAACAACACTAACTAAGCTTCACCATTACCTGTTGTTGAAAAAACAGACTGCCCTAGCTTGTGGGGTTAAATTTCTAGCCATTACATAGTTTCCCACTGCATAGTGATAGTAAATGCCTTTGCTTGCATATCAATCTGTGGAACGGCAGTAAACCTGCATTCTAAATCCAATCCAGTGTACGGGTGCTTGTAAGTAAAGGTAAGCAAGCCATTCTTAATATCATTTTTATAGAAGTCGTTAAAATCCTGATACAGCCTTTTTCTAGGGTTAAACCAACATTAATATTCAATCTACTTCTGTAAATCGTCGTCTAACTTTTGTGCCCCTATATCAATATCTGATCTAACAAGTACATCTATGGGCTTTTCAGACCATGTTTGTGGGCATTGCGGTAACGATGAAGGCCATTTGGCGGCTATCATTTTAGTATCCTCTTCTCGATAAACCAAAGTTTCAGCCATCAATTCATCCAACCTTCCTGTTGATATTGTCTCTTTTATCTTCTCTTCAATCATTACTGTAATATTTGTGCTACCGTCTGCATTCCTATTTTGCTGAACAGAAGCTTCACCATTTGTTTTGTTGATAATGTTAACTGTTGTGTTTGATCCACCAGCATTTCAGATATAGATTTCAAAGCTGAATTAAATCCACTATCTGTTAAGATACTATTAAATGTAGATGGGCTAGAAAAAGTTGAAACTGGGCCGCCTTTTGGTGTAGGAGTACCACCACCCGAAACACCAAGCGTAATTGGTCCAGCTTTTTTTCTGGTGCTAGACTTGGAAATGCAGATGTAAGTGCATTCATTATTGTTGCTCTAACAATAATCTTAGCAATATCTTTTAGTATACTTGCTGTAAGGTCTTTGAACGCTTCCTTACCAGTAATAGCAAACTCAACAAAGGCATCCGACATTTGACCTACCACTTACCACTCCTGCATTCACCTTTTCTTTGAACTCTTCTGCAAATTTACGCTTGCATCTTTTAACTTTTCTTGTTCTTTACGGGTTTCTGCTAAAGCCTTGGTAGCTGCATCTTGTGAAATTTCAAACTGCTCAATATTAGCTCTAAAGCTTTCTCGTTGAGTCTCGTTCAGCTCATTATTATAAATAAGGTAGGCATCTACTATCTTTGTAGCTTTTCTGCTTTCTGCTCTAGCTGTTTACTTATATCCAAGCTAGCAAATGATTTTGTTAGAGTTTGTGCATCCAGTATCTTTTGTGTATATTCTTCTAGTTTAGTGTCTACTTCCGTTCCATTATCCGCCACTTCATTTACTTCTTTTTAACTTAACTTGAAAAGCTGCCAACCTTTTAATCTCAGCTTCTAAGAATGTGGTTTTCTTGTTAGAAGTAATATCTTCTATTTCATCTACAGCATTTTTAACGCCATCTATAGCCTTATCTAAACCTATGGCTTCTACATCTATAGTAACCTTCTCTTTTACCTTATCTGCAAGGTCAGAAAACAATTTTGTAACTGGGCTTAAAAACCACTCAAACGATCAGATGGTTTTCGCACCTGACGTTATACTCTCAAATATAGGGGTTATCTTATCCTTCAAAAATCATATAAAAGCTTAAACTTTTCTATTGTTAATTCTACATATAAACCTATCTGGCTGATCTCTTTGCTAATTCTTGACCTACATGCTTACCACCTTTCCATATTCTAAAAACAGTTTGAAAAGCGGGTTAGTTTTGAGTATCGTTTCACCAATATCATCAGAAATTTATATATTTTGGTAAAAGATTCTTATTGAGTCTTCGGTTTCTTTTGATATACCTATAGCTATCTTGGTTTCGTTGAATGAGTCTATCGTTTGTGATAATTTAAGTAGCTTGTCTGTCGCACCCTCTACGCCTTTCACTAAAACGTCAGTAAACCCAGAGCTATCACCAAATTTATCTAATAACAACAGCCATTGGGTTTCAAGTGATCCCATAGCACTACTTAATAATTTTAATGACTTAGATGACGCTCCTGCAAATCGTTCTGAAACCCTTCCTCCAAAGCCTTAACAACTGTGGTTTGCCCCACCAGCTCCTTTGACAAAATCATTGATACTTGTTCTTGCTATTCCTAGCTTTTTGTTGAGTATATCAAAGACAGGTAAACCAGCATTTGCTAACCTATCTAGATCGTAAAGTCTTAACTGACCTGCTGACGCTTTCGCAAAGAGGTCTACTACTGCTTCAAATGTTTTAAGCTTTTCTGCTGTTGCACTTGCAACATCTGAGAATAGTAATAACTTTTTCTGTTGGCTCTAAACCCGATTGTTTCAATTTTACAAAAGCTTTGGTCATTTCCTCTAGGCTGAAAGGTGTTTTACCCACAAAATCACCTAACTTCCTGAACTCTCTTTGAGCTGATTCAGACACTCCTGTTACAACTTCAAGTGAAATTTTAGGGTCTTGAATTTTTTGTTGCATCTAAAATACTGTTTAGTTTTTTGATTACAACTAAACCAATACCACCTTTACAATTTTCTCAAGCTTACTAAACCCGTTGATAAGTTAGCTACACCAGCGGCAGTCTCCTTGAGAATTTTGATATTTTTCAAGCTGTTTTATAGCAGAAGTACCATCTGCTTTGATGGTAAAGACACGTTCTATCTGGTCAACTGCCATAATTTATACCTTATTTTTCTTTGAGCCAACTAAAGACTAACACTTGGTATGCCAACCTTCCAATAGTTACTTCTACCTGAGTGATACCATTTTGTAGATATTATGAATGGCTTTAGAATTGACTTTCTTCTTAATTTGATGGACAAATTACCCATTGGCCCTAACTGATTTTTAGATACTTCTTGAAAGCTGTATCCTGGATACCATCCCGCCTCTTCTAGCCCAATATAACTGGAATGCAGTATAAAATGCTGCCACCTTATCCATTGGTTTGAATATTAGTCTGTCACCATCTGCTAGTATTATATCCTGTGGCCCGTTGAGTCTTGTTCTGGTTGGATTTTTTCCACCTGTTATATAAAGCCATCCCCAATCGTTGATAGTGGAAGTTACATTTCTAGTCCGCCATTGTCCTCTACTTTTTTTGATGTTCTGTATTATCTGATCTTTTAGCGTTTATTTCTGACTATCTCTTCTATCACCTGATCTAAAAGATCCTGAGTATCCTGCTCTCATCCAAGGCCCATTACCATGAGGTACTGCTATACTACCCATTTGGTTTAAAATATGTAGGACGGAGCTAACATGATACTCAACTTCTCTCATCACCAACTTACCTACAAAGATCCAAACCATACTTGAACTTGCTTGTTGACGTTCAGAATACTTGTACCTTTCTTACCGTCAACACGCAAAATGGTAAACTCATTTTAATTTTTGTTGTTGTGCTGTCTCGTCAATGATAATGTTTTTAATCAATGTTTGAATATCTGCAACAGACTGTTTTTTATATCAACAAACAGATCAAACTTATCTTTGGCTAGAACACCCTTTCACCACCAACAGTTACGTTTCTTCTTTTAGGTATTACAAGCTTGTAGTCTTGTATAGTTTGGACATTCAAAACATTTTTAGGTTTAGTTCCTATCATATTTTAAATGCCTTTGAAACATCTTCTTTATCCATGTTTTCCCAGTCATACTCTTTAACGTCTTGCCCTTAGCTTGTTTATCTCGTTCTTTGTAGTATTGCATCCAATCCATAAACTCTGAACAAGGCATTTCATTTTTCAACCTATAAACAGTCATACCAAGGTCAACAGCCAAAACATGCAAACTTTGCTGTAAAGGGGTTAGTCTTTTTTCTTCACCTTCCTCTTCTGCAAACCCATTGATTATGCTTACTTGGGCTACTAACTTATTAAAATGTCTTAAAGGTAAATTGTGCTTCTCTCTGTCATATTTTCGCCATCTACCGTCACGCAAAAATCTAAAAGCTTGATTGGTGTCAATGCTATATTTTCATCGTTTTGCATAAAGGGATACATGTCGTTTAGCATCACTTCACTGATATTATATTCAACATCGTCGATTACCATATCAACTGATCGCATTTCTTATCTCCTGTTAAAACCCTGTAAATTACAGGGTTATTAGTTAAATTATGAAAAACGTGCTTCATTGGAAGGACATTGTGCAACTTGCAGTGTATCCTGTTGAGCCTTCTAGCGGTATATCCCATGAGATACTACCTATGATGATTTTACCAACAATGTAACCTTGGTTTGGAATATCAAACTTTAGCATTCTTGGAAGACCATCCTCTTCTGCATACAATAATTCATGGTAGCCACTATGTTGTATATCTGTATAACCAGTTAACTCAATAGTTCCAGATGTAGCATTACCAGGTAAACTTGCTCCTGGTGAACAGAATGTAGATATATCAATAGAGTTTGGTGTTCCTGGGCTTACTTATTCCTGACAAACAAATGTTAACCATATCACCTGTGCCGTAAACATTAATTAATGGTGTTGTACCTAGCGTTGTTGCTGCACTCCCAACGGTATCAGATCCTACAAGCTGAAAATCTGTTGCTACACCTGCACCACCACCAGCCGTTACACCACCAATAACAAATAACTTGTTATCTAGCTCTGGATAATCAGTACCTTTAACTTCGCATATTTCTGAATCTGCAAGATTAACTGTTGGACCTGTAACTACAGCGGGTTTAGCTTTTGAGATAGCAGTAGGTGTTACGACGGTAGGCGTAACGCCTTTCTTTCCATCAGATTTTTAAACCTTTTGTACTTGTAACACTCATTTCTATGCTCCATCTTCACGCTGATAATTACTTTAGTTGTATTTAGCTTATATTATGTTTATACTGCATTTGTCGTGTATTTTAATGTTAGTTATAACTTTCAATTTATAAATATTTTATTTTATAATTATTATCTTATCTCATTTGAACAACTGGTATTCCATATCAAAATCTATAGAATACCATTGAGTAGCATCACCTTCACTTGCTTCATTTGGTGCTGTGCAAGTGAGAATAACTAAATCTGTTCCTACACCATTAATAGGTTCACTTCTAAAAGCATCAATCATTTGATCGGCTATCATTCTTAACTCTTGCCAGCCTCTTCCACTTTTACCGAACAATGAAACTGTGACATTACCACTTTCGATAACACCTGGACCACCATAACAAATGTTTTCAGCATCAAATGAAAAGAAACTAGCAGTACACCATGTTTCATCCCTGGAGGATTACGCCTTTGTTAATAGTGTTATAGTAAGTGATAGGTGTCAATATGCAGCAAACTGCTTCTATCTTATCTTCTATATCTACAATTACCCGTGAACTACTCATCTTGCTATCACCTTTGGCCTACAAGGTATTATTCACATAAATTTCGTGTACAGCATCTATAACATATACTCTACCACTTGGGGCGGTTAATGTTTGAAACTTCTTTAACAGGGTGCTGGTAAGCAGTGCATGAATGTAGCATCTGCACTCAAAGCATTTATAATAGCCTGGTCGTCTTTACTTGCTGGCACAACATGAGCTTTATAGTCTGCTTATTACCATCTAAATCTTCATGTTCAAAATCTGTACCATTGGTATTTACCATAACGGCAAAACCATTTTAATATCTGACTGTGCTTGTGTTATAGAACCATTATATTAACTTCTAACATAATGGTCTAAGATGTTTTTGATGTTGATGGTAGCAATCCTCCAAAGCTGAATGTGAATCACTACTGCGGAGGCAGACTCATAATCAATAGAACCAACACCAGTAATCGCCAATTTTTAACTTCACCTGATACTCCCCACCACCAACGGCTGTAAGATTAGAATAGGTCGTACTAAAACTCCCCATAAAGCCAACTCTATATCTAAAGGTAATTTTTATACCCGCCTTTGTAGTCAACTATCATGCTGTTTGTGGTGGCCTAATATACCAGCATCTTTGTTTAGCTTACCCGCTGTAGTACCTACAATGTTTGTTATTGACTCTACAGGGTATCTTTTAAGCGATACACTTCTCTCAACATGAGTAAATTCTTGTGTTTGATCTTGGTATAAAAATACCTGTCACAATAAGTTTCGACAAGTGCAAGAGCTGTGTCCATAGCTAACTGTAATTCAGTATCCTTACTAACGTCACCAGCCGTTAATCCAGCCTTTATTCTTGCTGTAGTTATATCCCAAGCCATTAGCTTAATATCTCTATTCTAAAGTTAGCTGGATCGTCTAATGTGTTTGCTATATTCGTTCCGTTGTAAAACTCATAAACTCTGCCATTAGCTACTGCTGCACTTATATCTTCTGATACCCAAAACCCTAAAGACGGAGTAACTATAACTAAATCTGTAGCTAGCCCACCTGTAATGGTAACTGTATATTTACCTTTTGAGTTTCTAACGACAGTTACATTATGTTGGGCTATTGCAGCTAGAACGCCAGCTCTTACCTGTCCTGTATAATTACCTTTTCGATAACTACGGTTTTCATCGGCATATTTTTATTAACTAGCTCTGAGTTTAAAACGGTGCAACAGCGTATTTTATAGGGCCAGTTAAAGTACCACCCACCAGCGGCAGGTATAGTTTAAGATCGGTTTCTGAGGCGATAACATGCCAATCTGTGCCATCGAATAAAGTAAATCGCCAGCTAGAACATCATAGGGTGTGGTTAAGCCAGACCATGTACCCGTTAAATGGCCTTTCTGAGTGATAAAATGCAAATCACCTTTCTTTGGTGCTGGTAAAGGTGTTGATGAAGCTACAGGGTCTACAGGGCTTTATATTGAATGTGGTGAAATTAAAGAATGATGGATCTAGCTTACCATTAGCAGACAATGTAGGTATTTTATCTTGTCTGCTGCTCCTGCACTGGTAGAAGTTAATTTTGTTGCTAGCCAATCTTTAAAGATCTTTGGTGATACGCCTTTGTTGTCTACAATGCCAGCAATAAATTCTGGTAGATTACATAAGGCTTGTGTTGCTTGTGATCTTGAGATTATCGACCACATATTATTAAGCTTTCGTATTATATCACCTGGCAATACTTGAACGCTTCCTGGAACAGTCTTACCGAAGGTATGACGTTCAAAGTACCTTCCTTGCCAATGATAACGGAGTCTGAATTTTAGCCCTGGAGGTTCTGTATTACCTGACGCATCATAAGGTGAGGCTGGCAAAACAAGGGTGTGGGCATTAACTTGTGCGGTTGGTACTTGCCGTGAGCATCAAGCTTCAAAAGGCCATTGGCTTTATTCACTTGTACTTGTAGTGTTACATCGTCTTTTAATGTTGGATCTTTGATAGTTAATACTTGTAGATCATCAGAAATTATCTTTACTTTCTTGTCTGCTTTTTAGAGGGTCATTTGCAGCGATTGGCTTGTAAAGAATTTTACTGTGGTCTTCCAAGACAAAAGCTATATCCCCTTTACCACCACCAACATCACTCACCGTTTTAAGCTTGTGTTTAGGCAATATTGTTTTAGGTCAACAGTTATGGTCTTACCTGAATCAAGGGTAACAGTTAAAACGGTTCGAGCAACACTTAGGCTTTTAACAGGATCACTGGTTGGTATCTTTATAAATCCTAGCTCTACATTATCACCAGCAACATTAATGGCTCCTGACAAACTCCCCAACATGGGGAGCTAAATCTGGCATTTTGTATGCTGTTTGCCGACAAATCTACTTAAATGCTCACTTGTTGTCGTCATATCAAATTATCTCGTAAGTAGTAGATGTCGCACATTCTTGTCCATGTGCTGTAAGCTGAATATATTTTAAAACATTAGGGTTTAACTTGATAATGCCATTCACCCATGTTTTTTCTGATAACCTAATCCTTCTAAACTTCCAGTAGCAAATGAATTTAACCAAAATAAGCTCCACCGCCTGGGCCAGCCGTTATAGATATATCCCAAAAACATTAGATCCTGCTGAAAACTGTCGGCCTGTAGAGCCCTCATCGTAACTGCATTTACTGATTTCCCCTACCATATTGTTTCTACCCATTATTTTCTGCACCTTCGTGATCAGTTATGAGAGTAATCCTGCATACAAGGTAAGTTACTGATGAAATGTCGGTTAAAATATCTTGTCCAAACTCTAGATATAAGCCGCTGTTATTAGTATGTGTGTTTATAGTAAACACTGAGCTGATATTTATTCTCTTCCATGCAAAGGAATGAATATCAGTAAGCCCCACCAATAACCTGTTTTTCAATTATGGTTTTGCCTTTCTGGGCTTTCGGTGCTGTAGCTACCCTGTTCCTTTACCATCATTTACAAGTATTTGGTCTTTTGTTCCTGTAGGTAGGGTAGACGCACTACTTGTTTTACCCAAGTTGTACCATTGAACGTATAGTTTGCGTTTAACGCTTCTATCAGATGTGTTTCGCCATTTGTCGCGTCATCAAAATGATCGTTTGTACCATCCGTCCAGTACAGCTTGTTTTCATGTCCGACAAATATAGAGCCAGGATCAGGAGTTTGACTAACAATCCATAACTCACCTACAGGCGGGTTGGTTGGTGGAGTCCTGTTATAGCTTGTACTTCTAGTCCATGCTCGATACCAGAAAGTAACAACTTGATTTTATCATCAACATATTTTTTGTTTACACCATCGGAATCTAGGTCTGGCTCTTTAACATTTAAAAGTGAATTGCCGTGTACATTTATATCCCCATACCAATCAAAGGTTACAGGCAATAAGAACTCAACGGTTGTACCGTCGGGCGGTTCTAACACCTTCGATCAGATCCACTTCCATACTAAAGAATCTAGGGAAGGCCGTGTTGCCTGTAGGTGCTAAAGTAACTCTAAACTTCGCTACTTCTCGTCCAGCCGTTTGCGATGTAACTACGATAATAGCGTCTTTTTAACACTGCTTAAAACTTGCTCAAAAGGATTGGCTGGAAGATCTTTGGTTGAGATAGTTAAATGGTGGGCAATTATAGAGCTGTCGCCTATATTATCCCAAGGTGCTGAATTCCATATCCAAAGTCCTGGCTTCTGTGTTAAAGAGTCTAGGTTAAAGGGCTTGGATACAAATTCTTTAATATCTCGTCGTAAACAAGAATATCTCTATCATGCTTAACTATTGCCAACACATCATCAAGATCATTGATAACTTTTGGCAATGGCAATGGCGACCACACCTTGCCTAGATCATTATAAACTAAACAATCGCCATCGTTGGGCTTTGCAATTTGGTCAACATCAACTAGATCTTCAAGCTTACCTACTTCCCATTGGTTTATCAATATGCCATCTGGTGCTGTTTCAATACTGCCAGTAAGGGTGTTTGTTAATGGTGTTCCTGCTGTTGTTCCAAAGTTTCCTATAACAAACTGAAAGCCATTGACTCCTAATACTGGAGGATCTGTTTTATCAACCAAGACCACAAACCCATCTTGATCGGTTATAACTAGACCTGCCATTTCGCCTGTGGTGATAGTATAAGGTAATGCTACTGTTCCTGAATCCAAGTGCCAGTATGTACCCACACCACCAGCAACATCTTTAGCTTTTGTTGCAAAGGCTTCAAGGTCTACCGATCCACCAGCGGCATTATTTGTTAATGTGGCTGGTAATGCAGAACTGTTTAAAATTGTAATCTGTGTTTTTGGAAGCCTAACGCCAGGTAAAGAATTTGGCTTAATATCAGTGCTGGCATGGTATAGGTGATCCTCATAAACAACATAAGAATCTTTCTCAAAAGAATCTACTGTGTTATAAGGCATTAGAGGCTTTTTAGAAACTACCTTTTCTGGCTTCCACTTATTTTCAGTAGCAGACCATGATAGAACATCTTTGTCGTTTGGTTTTACTGTGGTCACATCTACATCTAGCAAGTCTTTCAACTCACCTACACTCATTCCTTCCAATCTGGATTTCCAGGTATAGGTGTACCACTACCCGCTACAATATCTGTCGTTGCTACCCACCAACCACCATCATTAAATACCACTTCATTTAACTGGTAATCTCTATCTACCCATTGGTGCAATAAATTTATCTTAGCGTTATGCCATATTCCATTGTGGCATCATAAGCTAGAACTTCACCATCACTTGCCAATGATATTAAAACATCAGACAAATCTTCTAAGGTTGAAACACTAATTAACTGCCAGCTAATAGCATCAACTAATGGATCAGTGCCTTGGTTAAAGGTATAGAGAACGATATAAGATTGGCTGACCAGTGTAAGTATCTGCCCCACCATTAGCCTGTCTAATAACTATCTGGTTTTCGGCATATACACCTGTCATGTCCCAAGTTTGAACTAGGCCGTTATATTCTCTTATTTCCCAAGATGTCGTTGCGGCATTGTATACAAATACCCGTTGTCTATTGGTACATTGAAAGCAGGATCAATATTGGCTAAATTTTCTGGTGTTGAAACTGGGGTTATATCTTCCCAAAAGCCTGACCACCTGTTGATTCTGGCGTTAATGCTTGATCCGCTACTTTGGTTACATCTTTTGTTGCTTTGAAATAATGCCAAGCATTTTTAACTTTTCTTAATCAGAGAATGTTCTTCATAACTGCCAGGAGTCAAGTAACAAAACTACCGATACCTTGCCAATGTATTTTAGTTAAAAGGTCGCCATGTACCCATACCCACTTGTGAGCATCCGACTGTAACCAATCACCAACAGTTAAAGTTACACCACCAAGATCTGTAAGCTTGTCCATCTTTTGCTGTTAGGGTATAAGACTTTCCGCCTGAATCTTGGTATGTCCAATAGAAGCCTCTATTACCTGCTGCTGGTTTTGGTAATGTCTTTATATCACCTGCTGCAACCGCACCCTTGAAACATAGATCCTGCTGCTATCCATTGCTTTATTTCATCTTCTGAAAAAGTAAAACCCATGTTGAAGAATCGTCTAATACTTTTAACTCTTTGCTACCCTTTTCTAATGTTGAATGGAAAGAGCCTTCAGGAACACCTGTGAGTGGTATGGTCGGCATCAGCAGCTAACTTCTTAACAAAGCTTTCGATATAATGTGTTGACCATGCGGCAGCAAAGGAAGCCATTTACACCTGAATAAATAAACGTACCAGAATACTTTGCATTTACCCCTGTTCCTTGAGGGATAAAAACATATTCACCTTCTTTGGGAATTGACCCAAATAATCCTGCAAAGTGATTGTCTAATACTTTTGCCCCGTCTGTTTCTGCTACGGTGGCAACAGCACCTAAAGCATTTGCAGAAGTATGATAAGCCTTGCCACCACCACCAGCATTAGACAAATCTAAAGAGTGTACCCAATTCGCCCCGTCATAATACCAAATACCTGCATTGGCATTATTGGCTCCTGGTAAACGACGATAACCAACGTGAACGGTTACACCTTCGATAGAGGATTAGGAGCGACAACATTTGAAAGGTGTAAGCTGTTGTTGCACCACCTTTAGCAGTAAGTAACGCTGTGCTGGCAACATAGAAAACACTGTCGGTTTTTGCACCTGTAGTGTCGCTCTATAATATCTATCTCAACAACAGATCCTGTTCTTGGTACTTTGGTAAGTGCTACAGACTTGGTAACATAATTTACCATGTAGTCTGCCCGATGGCCGCCTGTTGATTCTATTAACTTGACACCTTCAACATAAACATCAACACCTACTTTAGCTGCGGCATCTAAAACTAAAGGTACTCCATTCCTATCTGCACCATGAAAATTATTTGTGACACCATCCGCATCAAATACAAGACGACTGACTTTTGCCATTTTAGGTCTTGGTGATCCTATAGAGTCATCAATAGGTGTCATCTTCCATGAGGCCATTAACTGCCAAAAATCAGTAGAGTTATATTCTGTCTGCATCATACCGTTTTGCGGTATCTTGTCTTTAGATGAAGCTTTAGCTATCCAAAGTGCATCTGCATATCTAACTACATCCCTACCTGATAATCGACACCTTGAAACCAGTGATTACGATAAAACTTGATAGCTATAGCTGACGGGTCAAATGATAAGCAACAAAGTCTTCGACCATGCCTTTAACTTTATCAGTGTAAAGGTCTAATCGTTTTCAAAAGCAGGTTTATAAAATCTGCCATCCATGCTACAAGTGGCGTGAAGTCAACAGACTTTCTGTTAATTCGCCTTTACTGTTTTAAAGATCTGAACGAATTGTCCATTCCTTAACTCAGCTTCTACAATCTCTGATCCATCTATTCCTTTTCTGCCGTCTACACCATCACGACCATCTTTACCTTTCCTTCAATATCGCCCTTATCACCTTTTGGGCCTCTTCCTGCTACCAGATGTGCTTTACCATGAGACCACAAGAACATACCAAAATCTTTTACAAAAGATCGCCTTCCTGATATACGTTTGTAGACTTATAACCTTTGCAAACCCTAAAGCCTGCTGTACCGATTCTTTCCCAACTGTCTAAATCGTCAGGGTAGGTTGCATCTTTGTTGCTCTAAAGTGCTGTCCAAAGTTGTATTGAACAATCGCACCTTTGCGATATACACCGTCTTAGTAAGGTCGGTATTAATACCTATACCATCCCTACCATGAGATCCATCTTCCCCTTCTCACCTTTGATTGGATCTGGTATATGAGGGGATTAATTCTTTAACTATTTCCTGCTTATCAGGTTTGCACCTGTAATTATGGTGCTGAGAAATCCAGCATCATTAATTATAGACTTTACTATCTCTTCACTTTCTGCATCTTTACCATCATTACCCTTGTCGCCTTTCACCTTTGATCGGTGTTGGTATATGAGGTATTAACTCTTTATTATTTCATCGGTTTTGGGTTTACAGCTTCTACAACATTGGTTATAAAGCTTTGGTCTTCGATAACAGATTTTGCTACCTGCTCTGGTAGTATATCTTTACCATCTCGACCATCTCTTCCGTCTTTACCATCTTTACCATCTTTACCCTTTGGTATAAGAGGGAATAACATTCACCACATCGTCTGTGGTTACAGACTAGCCATCCTTACCTTTAATTTTTCTAAAAATCCGCTATCTTCACTGACAACACCAGCTAACTTTTTATAATCTATTTCAAGTTGACTTTAACTTTTCATTGATTGATAACTGGTTTTCATAAAAATCATTACCAATCTTTTCAACTAAGCTGCAAAGACTGTCCAATCTTATCATCGTTTAGTAGCTCTTCTTTTAGTAACTCGCCTAAAGCGGCTAAAGTTGAGTCATTCATACAGTCATAGCCCTTTTAATAGCTGCCTTTGCAATAGCTTTAGATTCTTCTTGATCTTCTTCTGTTTCTACTTCTTCGTTTTCATCTTCAGTTTGTTCTGCTGGTGCTGGTTGTTTAGGTTCGGTTGGTATTTCTGCACCTAAAGCATCAGGGTTTTCACCTAAGGTGTCATTTGGCGTTGCATATAGGGTTTATCGCCAAATTCTACAGGAGATAATCCTTCTCTGGCCCTTGCTTCATTAGGAGTAAATATTCCATTCTGCAAGCCTTGTAGTCCAGCTATACGACCACTAAAGTCTGTTCTTAAAGGCAACCTACATCAAACTCTATAGCTTGATCGTCGGGCAGGTTAAAGAGTTTATCAACTTGTTTCTATGTTTTGTAATAGGCTGCCCAATGAAATACTCAACCATAAAGACACCATTTGCTCAACATTGGAAAGTGTAGGTTGTCATATCGCCAATAATAGGTAATGGAACACCATATACACGGGCAATGTCTTCTATACTTAATCTTTGGGCTTCGATTAATTGAGCATCTTGGGAGGTTATACCTAAGCTTTGGAATTTCATTCCCCCACCTAGGATCGGTATTCCACCTTGCTGCATGAGAGTTGATTGCTTATTCCAAGATTGTCTTAGGCTGGCCATCTGAAGATTCGGAAGCGTAAGGTCACTGGAAATAATCCCTGATGGTCTGCTAGCTCTGCTGAAAAATGCAGCTTGCGAGCGACTGAGGGCGACGTTCACACCTGCCGCCATCGCTGCTGCCTTTATAGACGATTCCCCGATCAAAGGGTGTCTAGGGCAATGACTTCTCAGTGCTAGAACATCCCTTTGGGGTGATTAGATAATCATTTTTGCAGGTAACATTGGATTGCTACCCACGGTGTAAAATACACTACCATCTTCTGATATATATGGGCTTACTGTTTTGGTTGGACACCGATGTAAAGACACAATATCTGAGCGTCCATTTCTGATAGCTATTGCTGTTCCTTGTCCTTCAAACAAATTTTCCGAAACAATATTTAAAATAAATTGAGACCATGTTTCGTATTCATTGGGGTATCTCAGGAGCTTAGGTATTGGACCTGTCTTTATAACTTCTATCTCACCATCAGCTTTTTTTTTCTTTTTAACTCTGGTGTGCATTGGGAAATAGCTCTAGCATTTGCCATTACTGCTACATAGGCGGCAGGTATTTTTCTGACACTACCCGATGGTAAATCCAATCCTCTTTGGTATCCATCTTCCAACTACCTAATTCATACCAGCCATCTAGCTCACCTTGACCATAAAAGGGCCACGATCAGATCCTTCGCCAAGCCTAAAGGATTTTGTTTTCGACCAAAACGATTGTTTCTGAACGGGGTTAGCTGGCATTTATAAACCTATTACTTGTTATTTTTGACTTTGTTGTAGCTTGCTTTTTTCTTTAACTTGGCTCTGGTGGCTTCTATCTTTGCGGCCTCAATGTATTTTAAAGCATTGCCGCCAACAGAAGTACATTGAACATCACCTTTCTTTATCAGCTTTTCAGCTAAATTTTTTTCTACTTGAACAAAACCTGTCTCGTTGTTTAGCTCTTTAAGCTGCTGAAAAGCCCACACCAAAGCATATTCTTTTGGTTTTCTATCGTTTTTCTTCTGATTTTGCAGTCATGGTAATCCTCAAGCTAAGGCTACAGGTAGATTCTACCTGTAGCCATATATCTACAACTTCAACATAAAATATCTTATAAGATTAGTGTCGTTTACCAATCACAAGCAGTGATAGTTTGTTGCTGCACCAGCACGCATTACTGCCCAATCCAATGTAAGCATCATTCGTAATGCTGAACTATTAGTTTGGAAAAGACTTCTAACTGGATTAGCCAGGTAGGTAACGAAGTCACAATAGGTGCTGGTGATATTCTCTTCATGTATGGTAGCTACTTCTGTTCCATAAATGTTGGAGATCCAGATGCCATGCTGATTTCTGGTGAGTCGATTAGATAAACGACATCGGCTGGTATGTTAGTGCTAGTAACAACAGGTATTCCAGCAAAACACCATTCTGTTTCTGGGAAAGCTTTAGTACCTGTGGCAGTCAAAGCTAAACTAACTCCCCAAAAGCGAGCTGGGTTCATAACAAAGTAAGGGTTACGGCCCAAGTTATGACTTGACAATGCAGCCAATCGGCCTCTTATGTCATCAGTTATAGCTGCTGCTGTTTTACCACCTGATACAGCGGTGTCACCTGCTGCTATACCGTTTGAATACCCGCTGGTTGAGTAACCGATCCTGCTGCTGATCCAAAAAAGCAGTTTCAATAGCAAGACTGGTGTCTTTCTATCGTAAATTGACGAATCAAATTTTCGATATTAGGCTGGCTTCTTTCAAAGATTTCATTAGAGAAAGTACCAATGATACCCATAGTTTTGGTGTCAAAGTTTTGGTGGCTGCGCTTGCTGCACCAACTCTAATGGGTGCACCTTCGGCACGAAACGCACCTGCCATATCCGCTGGTGAAGCTGCCGCTTTACGCATTGGAATTTTGATAGAGCTAAAGCCTGAAATTCGTGCATAGACAAATTTAGTTTAGGAATAACACTCTCTGGCTGGAGTAGATTCATAAACTCAGCATATGTTTCTCTAGTTAGTTCTTGTGCCCAACCAGCAACATTTGATAAAGCAGGATTCTGTGCTGCTTTAGTCGTGTATTCACAAACAGTTTTACTTGTTCGCTTGAACCGTATCTTTCATCAACAATTTGAGAAACAGGTACGCTTGCAATATGCTTCAAATGTGCATAGTGCTGTTTTAACTAGCAGATCGCCTTCGGGCGTTTGATGTGATTGCTATTAACAACATTAGGAGCTTTAGCAATATCACCTTCAGCTAACTCAACAGCTTTAAGTGCAAGTGTATTTTCTGCTCTATTCAAAGCATCTAAACTTTTGTCTTCGTTTCAATCTCATTAGAAAAGACTGTCGATGGATTCTATAAAAGTAGCATCATCAGCATTTTCTTCTAGTGATTTAGTTACTTCAACCAATTCGTCTTTAAGAGAAACTAACTTTTCTTTAGCTGTAACAATTTGTTCTGAAATACTCATATCAATACCTTAATGCTTGCAGTTTGAAAGGTTTTATTGGCTTTATCAATCGCTGCTGCTGCACGATCTTTTAGGTCATGTATCTTCATTTGATTCACCAACTGGCTATCATCAAAGAAGATATTTGAAATTGATTGTCTCTTCCTTTATGCCAAGGCTTTTAGCTACTTGATACGCTACAGGGTTGGCAGGAACATCAACTATTGAGCATTCGTGAAGATCTATTGATTTAAAATGAAATCCACCTTTCTTATTTTGTCTGCATCAAACGCACGAAAACCTACAGATGCACCTAAAGGCACACCGTCGTTTATAAGTGTTTTGGCATATTGGCCTAATGTGGTGGAAGCAAATTTTATGTAGGATTTTAACTTTGAGCCATCAAATGAGAAGTTATTTAATAACCGATTATTTCATCGTGCTTGTGTTGCCATAAAGCAATTAGCTTTTCTTTGGTGTTGGCAATATTTTTTAAAACAGAGGGATCTATAGTGTCTTTATCACGATCTAAAGTTGTTGCGGATATAATAAATGCGGCATCGTATTCACCATCATCCGATTTCACGACATCGGTATGGCAACTTTATTTACAGTTAGATTTTGGTTTTGACTCATCGGTGACGGCCTTATCTTTAAGGGCCGGTTTTACATTGCCTTTGCAATCACCATTGCAACTCATATGCTTGACGTTCTTTTCTGCCTAATCTGGTCTTGCTATTTGTACCCATAAATAGACTACCATTGACTTGTATATTTATATCATACCACTCTCATTGTCAACTTAAAAGCTTACTTGTTGTCCAGAGTATGTTTAGGGTAGATCTTAGGGAGATTAACTGGTGATAC